>JAFBJS010006010.1:39839-57438 GCA_016785265.1 Paraplagusia blochii | reverse complement strand
CTCCACCTCCAGCTCTGTCTCCTGTCTTCTGTCTATTCCTAGTGTCTCTAATCCTTCCATCCTGGCTGGTCTCACTGCCGTCCTGTAAACCTTTCCCTTCACCAATTCTGGCGATAAAATACATGCAACGATACTAATTAACTAAACTATATATAAATGTATATTTATGTAAAAAAGTAATTACTGAAAAGCTTTCAGCAGAATAAAAATCCAATGTTTTTTCTTGGTAACATCATGTCAGTAAAACTGGAACAGAAGAATCTACATCTGTAATCACTGCAGAAGAGAGGAAACATTGGGAGGTTGGTTTGGATGAACAAAGGAAGAAGATATTTAACTCAAATATACTGCAACACATGCAAATATATGCAGCTCCTGCACAGAAAACTGACTGTCAGAGGATTAAAAACAAAACAAAAGTGAACCCTGAATATTTTCATCTTAATGTTTAACAAAAAAACAGGGAGAGTTCAGTATCAGTGCAGTATCTAATACTCTGTATTCTGAGCCGTGGTCTCTGCTCTCTGTTCTCTGCTGGTAAATGAACGTACCAGTCACGTCCACCAGGAGGCTGCACTTTAGAGCAGAGGCCGTTCATCAGCGCGGGTCAGATCACAGGAAGCCAATTAGGTTCAACAGCCAGTCGTTCTGGTGTTTTTCCTTCCTCGGAAAAACACCTAAATGACCTGCTCTGTGGAGCTAACAGGCCGGGGCGTCCGTCGTACACGGAGACATTTATTGACGGAGGCCTCGCAGCGCGTCTGCCTTTGGCTGCAAAGCTCATTAAAGTTTTCCGAGGGCAATAAGGGATCAGGGCGGAGACAGGTGATGCCTCCATAAGACGGCTGGTGCTTCTGCCGACGTGCTTCAAATCAGAAGCGATGGGAGAAGAAAACAAGTCCGTGGACGTTGAAAGCTTCCTGTTGTCAGTTGATTAAGGAAGTTGAACTTAAAAGTGGACGCCGTTAAAATAAAACATTCCTGCAACGTGAACCTGCATATAATTACAGCAAAACGTAGGATACGTAGTAAAAAGGTTTATTTCTATCATAACTTTCACATATAACACAATATTCTTCCTCAAAGACCAAATTTTTCCTTTTTACTGTACATATTTGTTATTTCTAAGTGTTTTTATCAATAATTTACTACATTTTTTAGGGCGATCTGACACAAAAATCCATTTGTACCACTTGATTTCAAGAATATGTTAAACCAAAATTGTTCATATATATTGAAACCTCTTATTTTCAAGCAGTAAAATGAAAATCCTCCTCTATGCAGATGATACTCACTTTTATAATGTTAAACTCTATGTCCACCACATGTTAAATCCTTCATTAAAGGACAGTAAGTAAGACATATTATTTGTCTCACAGTTCATATCTATAGTCCTCAACGTCCAACACACGGTTGCGGACCAACCACGGACAAAGGAATCTTTTCCCGTGTCCTTTTCCAGCTCAGCTCTGCAGTCGCACAGACACAAAAATGCGACTCCTGCCTTGTTGTAATTGGACGGACTTTATAAAAAGACACAGCTTATTACGGAGCTGCTGACCCTGCTGAAGTAAAGGGAATATAATGAGCAAAATGTGTGTGTGTGTGTGTCGGTGTGTGTGTGTCTGAATGTGTGTGTGTGTGTGTGTGTGTGCGTCAGAAGTATTTGTTTCCCGTTAATGACTATTTTGGCTTTTTTCACTTTATTTTTTTAACACTAAATAATGAAGACATTGTCCTTAACAGATGGAAAATAAATTTTAAGGCTCTAATGAAAAGCTAGTTTTTTTACTTTTTTACAATTTTTTACTCTGGTGTCCACCCTTGGCTGTGGTTCCATGGTGCAGTGGACCGTATGCCTGTCTTGGAACAGAGGGTTCTGGGTTTGATTCCCTATGTCCTCTATGATGGAAACCTTCTCTGAGTTTCTCTCTCCTTATCTCCAACTGATCAACGTTTCTCTTGGAAACTCCGGCCATTTTTATGCATATTTTTATTTAATTCAAAGTATTTTTTATCAATATTTTGGAGAAAACTTCTAAGTTTAGCTTAAAGGAATATTTAGCTCACTTCTCATGACCCCGTGTGGAAGAAAAACAGGAAAATAATGAGCTCCGTGTGTCTTTTTTCATGTGTGGTTACAGAGTTTAGAGGCACGTTCTCACCTTCCTGATTCATAGCTGTGGTGAACGGCGCTGACGTACAGCAGCTCAGGATGGAATAGAAATCAATCTTTGCCCACACACACACACACACACACACACACACACAGTGGACACGCCCTTGCGTAAAGGAGAGTCCCTCAGAGTCATAATAATGATAATAAAAGCCTGAGCAGAGCTGAAGTCTAACAGATGGAGGTCGTGACTCGCAGCAGCAGCAGCAGCAGCAGCAGCAGCAGCAGTGAACGCACCACAAGGTCAACAGGGTCGTTGTCGCTGTTGTCACTGTTGAACGTGGAGCTGTACTGAGGCGGAGACGTGGAGGAGACGCGAGCTTCAATGATGTTCTCAAGGTCATCAGTGTCTCGTTCATTTCTCCACTGATCTGTTGGACGCAGTGGTCATGGACGGGGTCTGGAACTGACGCTGCTGATGGTTGTTGTAGCAGCAGCAGCAGCAGCAGCAGCAGCAGCAGCAGCAGCAGTAGTGGTAGAAGAAATAGTTGGTAAATAACCTGATCATTTTCATTCTTTTATTTTCTTCTCATTTCAACAAATTATATATTTTCTTCGGCAGAACTGGAGTCAGAACTCCCAGGTTTTTACTTGCCAAAATTCTTACATATGCTTCTTGATCTGAGGTCCAGATCCAGGACTGTGACCCAGGGTCCATGTAGACCTCAGTAGCAACTTGGCAGGACTCAAAACTCAAACCTTAAGGACCCAAGTCCACTTCCGTAACCACTTTTCCACGACTGCCACAAGGAGGATATAAGTTAATAATATCATTTCCACATGTTAGGTGGGCCGGATTAAAATGCCAAACGTGCCACATCGAGCCCCAGGGCCATAGTTTGCCCAGGTCGGACTTAAATGGTATTTCAGAATGACAAAATGTGAGTAGTACTTCTCTGTATGTGTTCAGTATTTTTTCTTTCCAACACTGGTCCTCAACAGCCCAAGACCCCGGCCTGTCTGTGTGAGGGAGGAGAGGCTGTAGTTCCTCAGTGTAACCAGCAGGGCGCTGAGATGGATTTAGGGCCTTCATCTTACAGAGCATGAACACAAATAATGAGTTAAATGCAGAGGCAGTCGAGCTAATTAACTGCACGATGGTAGAGAGGGGAAAATGAAATGAGCAATAATGTACAGTCATTATACGCTACATACAACACACACACACACACACACACACACACACACACATCGTTAACGGCCATTTTATTCCCCACAGGTTTCATTATTTATTCTTCGCCACATTCTACAGATGGTCCGTTTCATCGGACACAGTTCAAGACTCTTTCCCGTCAAATCAGCCAGGACTGAAGGACAAATCCATCAAATTCACTCTTGTGTTTTAGATTTTTCTCATTTCTGTAAATGTTCTTCATTGAAAAAAAAAACAAATTCTGTGATTTTTCACGACAGCAGCCTCCACTGAGCTGCAGCTGTTGTTGATGGAGCGTCTGCTCCGTGAAGAGAAATAATCTGCGAGGAAAGAAAACGGTCGTTTGTTTGGCTAATATTATTTCGCGGCCCGTCTTCGTCCTCGTCCTCGTCCCAAGCCACCGACCGTCTTTCATCTGCGGACGTTAAGATGAAACTCCAAGATGATAAGGATGAGTGAAGAGCTGACCTTTCAATCTCCCACAATTCACGGCTGCTATTTTTATCTGAACTTGAGGTATGAATGAGAGGAGGCCGACGCAGAGCAGCGTTTGTATGAATCTGAACCAGGAGGTGGATTCATCAGCTCTTCCTGTCTTTTCATTTCACTTCCCCTGCAGTCGACGCTGATGTGAATGACTTTTGTTTCAGCCTCTAAACATCACACAGTCATTGGTTTCTATAGAATTAACCTCCCAGCTGTGATTATTCTGCTCAACAAAGAGTTTTCTCTCATTTAAGAGAATAAGCTTCATTTATAGACGAACTTCTAGGATTTGAAACTAAGAAACAAGATGTGGATGAAGGTTCTCAGTCATCCAGGTCCTTATCAAGGGTTTTGTCAACTGGACATTCTTTTGGAAAACGTATCTCCTCTTATCCAAGGGTCTTTTTACTGTTATTGAGGAGAAAGTGTTGTTTCGTGGAAAGACCTTCATCATCCGTCAACTGAGGAGCTTCCTTCTGGTTGGTGTCAGAGGGAACTCTTGAGATTCTACTCCTCTAGACCAGTGTTCCCCAACCTTTTGACGCCACGGACCGGTTAAATGTCTCGTACTATTTTCACGCAGCGGTCATTAAGTTGTGACAGATAAATACCCCTTAATAAAACTAAATTTCCAGTGTTCTGAAATATTTTCCTACCTATAGGATTTCTCAAGTGCACACAGCATATAGTTTTCTGCTACCGGACCAGTATACAAGGTTAGAAAAATTCATAATTCACTAGAAAATGCCAATAAAAAAATCTAAATATCCTAAAAAAAAACTAAATAAAAGTTGGCCTTAATATGTGAAAAAAAAAATTATTAGCAATATCACATCGAAAGATGTGGCAAGGTATTAAAATCATAAGAAATAAGGTAAAATTTGACCAAAGAAACTGCATAAAACAGAATTCTGTCTATAATAATTAAATAGCAAAGACAGAAATGTTTGATATTAACAAAAAAATGCATAATCATAGCAAAAGAAAAATTAAATATATTGAAACAGGTCAGATTTTTCATCAACAGAGACAGCAGTCGTGGACTCGTGGCTGAAGGACTGGAAAAAAAAAAGTTCTCAGTGTGTCATATGTCATAAAACCCATATTTTACTCAAGCCACAGATAAAATCTGGTTTCCTCCATGGTTGTCTGGTTGTTTGTTTGTTTGTGTGTGAATTCCTCCTGTGTAAACACTGTGTTACTGAGCCGGGGTTTAAATAATCAACATTCAGGACGTCGTGTGTTCTGACGTTCAGCAGTTTTAGCTTCTCACTGGGTTTGATCTAAAAATATCCTGTCACTCTGGAAGAGGTTTTTTCTTCTTGGTCTTTGTGCTGAAGCGAAGCCTGAGCGACAGCTGCTCTTAAGCCAAGTCCTGTCAAATCAAACATGTCACGCGGAGACATTTCTGTCTCTTTCACGTCTCATTCCTGCCTTTATTTTTCTACTGTCTCCCGTTGTTCCACCTCCTGTAATTTTCCCAGCTTCGTCTCCCTTCAGTTTCCCCCATGTCCCAGTCATGGTGACGTCCCACTGCACCGTCCCTCTTGGTCTTCCTTCCTGTCCTGTGTTGTATCTCTGTCTCTTCTTCTCATTAACACCGGTGTCTCTTGTGTAATCTGTTAATTAGTGGAAGACTAATAATGTCTTTATTTAGATCCATCCAGTTATAGAGAGGTTGAAAAGAAGAAGAGGCGAGGCGTGATGGCACAGACCTGGGCAAACTTTTTAGTCTCTCGGGTCCTAAAATTGGACACGAGGCCCAGGTTAGGAGTAGAGAGATGGAGCAGAGGTTTTACCGTCTCAACGCCATCTACAGGGAAAACGTGCACATTGCAAAGAAAAGGAAGGAATTGAAAAATTATATCATTCAGCCCATGATATGGGCAGATAACAAAGTAAAATGTGCCAAATCTGGCCCCCGGGCCTTTATTTGGCCACACCTGTGCTCGGAGCTATCCTAATATGTTTTACAATATATTGTTTTGCCCAGAGTCAATGTCATTGATGTGGAATAACAGGGTTCATGTCCTGAGGGGGATCAAATCCCAAGTAGGTTAGTTTGGCGCCATCTAGTGGTCTGTCCCAGCTCAGACTGCTGTCGTTGCAACCTGGCAATAAATAAGTGAATGGATGAATGGACAGATAGATGAACGGGCGGATGAATGTATGGTCGGAGGATTGAATGGGTGGATATTCCCACATGTAAAGATTAAATTCGCAAAATGTTATTTTTTTTAGTAATTCTGTTTTTTTGTTATCTGTTTGCTAAACTAATTTTTTGTTACACAACATTATCCTGGTCATTTTTCCGCTGGTGGAAGCACTTCAGGTCCAATACTGCCACCTACAGGGCTGCAGTGTGTGTACATGAGTGCGGCCAGAAATGAGATAAATGAAATTTGATTAAATGCATAGCCAATAGTTTGTCTTCCTTATGACTAACTACAAACTATCGTCCTCCTTGTCTCTCCTCTATGTCCTGTCCATAAGACCCCCTCATGGGGACATGTTTTAGCCCCCGCCCCCACCTTTGCTTCTGACTCTGTCTCAGCTGACATCACAGGTGTGTATATATAGCTGCAGATGGATTCTCCCATGGCAGCCAGCTTCATCGCCTCACTGCCTCTCTCTCCTCCTCCCCTCTCTCTCTCCTACACCCCTCCACTCTTTCTCTACCTCTCTCGCCCAGTCAAATGAACTCGAAGGTAATGCTTGTTTACACTGTCCCTTCTCATCTGCGCGTCCATCAGTATGTGACGCCATCCATTATTCATGTCTTCTCCCTCCTCACCTCCTGGGTATTTGCATGCACAGTACAGTGGCACACAGTGCTGATGCTGAGGCTAATGCTGCTGCTGCTGCTGCTGCTCTTCCTTCACTTTGACTCTTTGTGTTGACAAAATACCATTTAATTTAATTAGTAAATGAGCAAATTCATTCATATTTATGCAGACGCTCAGTGGAGTGAATGTGAATGTCTAAAATGAAGTTTACTACTTAAACCTTGTGTCTAACTCAAGGCCCGGGGGCCAAACATGGTCCGCCAACTCACTATTTATGGCCTGCAGTAACTTTAAAGTTTTTATAAAATGTGTGCAGCAATGAATATACAGGTATATAAGTAAATATTCATATTTAATTATGTCAAAACAACACAAACATGAAGTTTTATGCATGTTTTTACTTTCAAAACTCCGCTTGCAGTTCCGATTGAACCCTCTAGGGTCCAGATGCATTCTATTGGGCTTTGTAATGCGGTCCACCAGATTTTACTTTTCATTTATACTTTCATTAACCTTCAGCCTATTCTTTGCAAAGCCAGCATTTTTCCAATTGATAGCGTAAAAAAAAATGCTGAAATCATTAACATTTTAACCTTTATTTTTACTTTAACTCATCATTTATCTTGGTTTTGCACAAATGCTCCATCTATCTGGTCACCTGACCTGAGTGAAAATATTCACCCACTACAGTAGAATCCAGTAGGATTTTCTGTTTGTTTGACAAACCAGTCCCAGGGAGTAGTTTTATCTCCAGTCTTCCATTTTCTGGTACTTTTTTCCATAAATCTCAGTTTCTCCCACCAGAGAAAACCCTGTGTTTTCTTCAGCTCAGACTCTGATCCACTGTTGCCTCTTTTACTGAATTACAGTCTCTGTCTTTGGGACTTTGAGCTTCAGATGCCTTGAATTTACCTCTGTTGCTGCTGCTGCCTTTGTGTCCTGGAAGTTAAAAGTTCTCCCTGGACTCTGGTGCAGGAGACTGAGTAGTTTGTCAAGTGACACACTTCCATGTCTCCGTCAGAAAGGACCTCTGTGGTGAGATTCAATTAAGGTTCCATTTAATTCAATAGTTCAAGTCCCACAAAGAGACTGTTTACGTGATGAAAATTGAAAAGTTTCTGGTTTTTGCAAGTGTAATGAAGGTAGTTCCTGGTGCTGTCCCAGTGGGGACACAGTCCACTGGATGAGGTCTGATGTTTGTCTCATCCAATGAACCCGACGCTGTCGTATTCTGGACATGGTCCTGGGACTAGTTTCTGTAATTGCATCAAAGAATACCTTGTTTCTGGGTCTTGTTCTTGCAGTGTTCCACCGTAAAGTTTCACATTCCGGTCCTGGTTCTTTTTCTTGGTACTAGGGGACAACCAGTCTCAAGTCTATTTATGACAGTGTCCTTGTCCCTAGTTCTAATCAGTTGTTCCTCCTTTGGTAATTTATCTGTTTTTCTCCTGGATGTAGTAACTGGAAAATCAATAAAAATCCTCACTGTTTGTTTATTTCATTTTTTTATGTGAACTATTGTCCGTCCTAGATTGTCGCACATTTCTGTGTTTGCGTTGAACTCATCACAAACAGGCCCAGTTATTTTCCTGTCATAATTACACACTGGTCCATGTTTGACGTCCAGGGACAAAAGCTATAATTACTCTCATTACGGTCGCTTCAAAAGTTTGATTCCCATCAAAACAGGCTGAGAACAGAGTCTAGAGCCAGAAGTAAGTAAATTATCTGCTGCTGCTGCTGCTGCTGCTGCTGCTGCTGCACCCAGAGGCCCAACTCCACCCGTAGCAGCAGCAGCAGATAAGGGTCTGATGACGAAGTCTGGTTTTTTTAAGACCAGTTTATTGACATTGTTAAGGGGCTGGAATCTAATTAGGAAAATGGCAGCTGTGTTCGACGTTATGACGACGTTATGAAATGAAATCCTCTTTTGTCCAGACAAACTTCAAATGGACAGAACCTTCTGTTGGGTTTGTCTGATGTTTCTGGTGATACCAGTCATGTTCTGGTCTTTGGATTCATTTAAGGTTTATCTAATGTCCTAGTCCAGGGAGTGGCAGATGTGGTCCGTTCAGCTTTGTAATCTGGCCCACTAAACTTCTAAGAATTGTACATTTTTGGTGCTCACAATGCCAAAGTTGCGGGTTTGATCCCTGTACAGGCCAATAATTTCCAGAATTTTCCAAAGTATACTCCAATAATAAAGTTCTATCCATCCATTCATTTGGTTTGTATTGCAATTGCACTTCTTCCCTTTCCTGCAATTCCCAATTTTACCTATAGGAGGCGTAAAGAAAGATCAAATTTGGGCATTGATGCATGACTTTCATCCATCTTATCCAATACCTTGTCTCAAGTGCTGTAGCCTCCACAACCGTCACCCAAATCACACTGCACCATATTGTGAGTCTTCCTGTGGGTTGCTCAGAGGCAACAAGGCAGCTGGTGGATTCAAACCAGCAGCCTTGTGGACCTTGGTCTGCTTTCTCATTTGCTAGGCCTTGACTTTTACATGTCGTCTTAGTTCAAACGGATGCTCCATCCGTCTGCTCTTGACTCCGCCCCTGTGTCCAAATTTGTCCACGTCTGTCTTTGTCTGTCCTATGGGGAATTTGACCATATCTCAATATCTGGTTTTGATTGGTTCAGGAGGAAGTTAAATTTAGTTACTTTACATTTGACCTCATTATTGAAAAGATTCAGAAATATTGATGTTGCTGTTTAGATTCCAGATGATAAAGATGAACAACCATGTTGACCAAATAAGTACCAGTGCAGTAGCCTGATACTTTACAGTATGTCATATAATGATTATTCAGGACCTTAAATTATTTGCTGATCAATTCCACACTATGGAGCGACCAGGTGTAGAGTTCAGATAAGTGTTGTTGTTTGCACATTAAAAACCACCCTGTGCGGTGAAACCTGACAAGGTGTTGAAACTGCGCTGATGTAGTTTGATAGCTTCTCATCAGAGGAGTGAGGAGTGAGAGTCATGGAAATCAGATGTCCTCCTCAGGCTGCTGCTGCTGGCGTCCATGTTCCTTGTCGTAACATTAACTCAGGCTCCTTGGAATGGTGCAGTCGTGCTGTCATCGGGATTACTGAGAGTTACTACACTTCCAGGGATCGGCATTTCCTGGGCCGACTACCGGGCTCAGGTTTACTCCAGGAGACCGTAACTCTGTAATGATGTGATATTTTTGTCGTCATAGCAGGATCAGAAGAGCTTGGCTCATGTCTTTACCCACATATCATAGAGATCGGTGGCATGAAGCTGCCTGGAGTTCCACAGGGATGAATGTTGGTGACGAAAAGTTTCGACTGAGTGGGGAGTGTTTACCGACATGGTTTACCCACAGGGGTAATACATTTTTTTTGTGAGCACTTTAGACATAATGAGTCCATTCATGCCCTCTCAGCCTCACTTTTAACTATTAGAAAAGTATGCTTAATCTCAATCCCCAAGATAAATTTAATCTGTCCCTAAAATTTAATCCTACTCAAACCAATTTTTTTAATCCTCCAAAAAACCTCTCTCACATGGAGTGTGTCTGCAAAATATTCCCACAAGGGAAAAAAGTCGGAAAGAGTGTGTGTCCACAAGGATCACTCCACCAGAATAATACGTCAGTCTGTGTGCTGTGAGGAGTCCCTCAGGGTTCTGAACTCGGACCCTTTGCATTTGCCATGTAGATGTTAATAATAATTTTCTTCACTTGCTTGTGTTATATTATGTTGAAAATTTTGAAGTTTGTCCTCTTGTTCTCAACTCCTCGCTCATCACTTCCTCCTCTTTTCTCCTGCAGGAGGCTCAGAAAGTGAACAATCCGGCGAACAACCAGGCAGCAGACAGGACGTTGAAGGGTCCTGATGAAAAGGAGGAGGCACCGGTCAGTGAGGTGGGATGGATGACGTCGGTCAAAGACTGGGCCGGAGTCATGATCTCTGCTCAGACCCTCACTGGTAGAGTTCTGGTAGGTGTTTCTTTGGGAATTCTTCCACTGGTTTGGTTTCAGTCATGGTTGGAACCAGGTGATATCCAAAACCACCCAACTATTAAACATGTAACATGTTTTTTCTTTCATTTCTTTTGTTTTGGCGCACGTTTTTTGGATCTGTGCTGTGAACTTCTGGGAACCAAGATCTGTTTTGGACTTTTTGTTTGCAATGCTGTTTGGACTCTCCTTTGGCTCGGGTGTAGGTGTGAAAATGTCTCTTGTTTCAGTAACTCCAGCCTGTGGACAGATTATCTGAGGTTCTGAAACATGGGGCTAAAATTGTCGGTGACTTAAGGACAAGATTTTAATATTTACTTTGAGCCTATTTCTTTGGACGACTGTTATACTATGTATTTTTGTCCACCTGTTCTTCACAGGTCGTGCTCTATTTGTGGTTTCTTTTTTCTTTCAACTGAGTCCACGTGGTGGTCCTAAACATTTTCACACCTGGACCAGCTCTTAGATTAATCCAGTGTATAATCCACTGCAGCCCATTTTATAGCCGTCCCACAGGAGTCCTACTCCAGAACAATTAATGTCCCTCCGCACGACCACACAGCGGTGAGTGGCTGTACGCTCCGTTTGTCTGGATCAGAGCTTCCTGTTCGCTGTAACTCACTGAACCTGGGCCAGAGGAAGCCACTGTGGGACGTGGGACAAGTGTGTGTGTGTGTGTGTCTACGAGCCGCAGGTGATTTATTTGTCCAGCAGAGGTGTCGTATGTGCTGTTGGTGCAGCAGGTTATTGAGAGGCTGTCGCTGCTGCTCCTCCCATGGTGTCGGTTACAGACGCTGCCCCCGGTGGTTCTTTTGTGAGCTCTTTTTTTGCTAACATCAAGCTGTCACAATAGCTAATAATTTTACTATTTCTTGAGGCATCTTTTGGGCCTTTGTCTGTGTTTTAGATCGCTGACTGACAATATTTCTGTATAATTTATTATTTTTGGGGATGTTTTAAATGTACTTTTTGCTAATTTTAAGTAATTTTACAGTCCTATCTTTTATGGCCTTATATGGAAAACCTAAAGGTATCGTGTTCTGACTCTTTCTTGCCTTATTTTATTTTTAATCTAAATATCTTATTCTGTTGGCTGATTTATATTTATATAAAATTATTAGAATGGTGGCAGTTATTTGAGGTTATTGTTGTTGGTTTTTTTTTAGGTCAATTTTTTTTTCGATCATTAATCATAACTTTTGGCTGTGGCCCACAGTGTGTACGTGCAGAGGGAGTTGTTGTCCAGCAGGGCGGTGATATCGTAGAATGTACAAGGCTGTCACTGCAGCTTTTCTCCTGCTATGAGTTACAGTCTCTGTCCCCCGTTGACCTTTTTTTAAAATAACATGTCCTCTTTCAAACAGATGAAGATAAGACAGTGACGTGAGCGACAGGAACCTGGACTGACGACACTGTCACCGAGGGGCGGAGGTGGAGGGGGTGTAAATTCTGGACGTTGGAACTCTTTAGTTGGGTTGGCGGAGAAATTAGGCAACTTTTGGGAAGGATGATTCAAAGCCGGCAGATTCAGGCTGAAGTGAAGTCACTGCTAATGTCTGCTGGCATGTGAGGATTTTTTTTTTTTTTTCTCTGTATGTTGAAGATAGCTGCGGGTGGAGATGTGAGCCTTTCATGGTTGGAGCAGATGAGGAATCCATTCAGGGAGCTGTCAATTTACTAAATTAGCCTTTCTTTCATCACTTCCCCCACTCACTCAGCTTCCGTTGGCCCCAACGCCGCTCCATCCTACTTTCATCTTCAGCTTCCACTAAATTCCTCCGCTCTTTAGTGTGTACATACTGACGACGTGGAATATCTGGGCTCCTCGTTATGGAATGTGTTCAAAGAGAGCGACCCATTATTCTATCATAATGACTGCATTCATCAATCAAATGAAATAGATGTGTTCTAAATGTTTGGTGCTGTTCTTCGCTGACCCTTTTTACCACCGTTTTCATTCGGTTTATTGTTAATGAGATGAAGTCCCTCAGGGTTCTGAACTTGGACCCTTGGCGTTTGCTATGTAGATGTAAATGTATAAACATTTCCTATTTTCCCTGTAGAATACAATACACAGGAAAATTGTTAATGCCTAAAAGTATTGTTTTTGTCCATTCAATGCCATAGATATTGGTGTAACTGAAGTGATTTTGGCAACGATCAAGAAAACCATAGAAACTGGCCAGATATCTGCTCTGAAATCAAATCCTTGTAGGCAGTTTTTGTTGGAATCGATATATTTGTCCAAACAAATGCACCTTTGGTGAAACCAGGCATTAAAATGTACAAGAAATTGAAGGAAACAGTGTTAGATAATTCTGTTTATTTGATTATTATAAAGGACAAATATTTAAAAAATGTCAATTTTTCTTGGCGCAGTGTGAAGTTACCTTTTTCATCTTTACATTTTCATGAAAGAACGTCCACTGCTGTCCTTCCATCTCACGTCCTGTTTGTATCTGAGCGAGAGACCATCATTGTGACAGAGGGAGAGAGAGAGAGAGGGAAGGCTGGAGAAGGAGACGGGAACATATGGGCCTAGCGTGTGAAAGAAATGCTTTCCAGGCCTGGAGAAACCCCGGTGTAACACCTACGGAGATTTGTGCTACTTGTGTTGGGGCTGATAAGGACTCAGCCCAGCAGGCTGTGTTTGCTTTCCTGCTCCGTCAGATGATGCAGAGAATTTCCCGATGGCGACGTGATGAAGGTGAACAAACATGTCAATCTGTAAGATGGAGTAGAGCGTGTGTGAACTCATCTGTGAAGGTGTTGTTGAGGTGAGCTTGACTGCAGAATAAAATGATAGCGGTGGTTGAAATTGAAAAATGAAAACTGAAAAATGTCAAGCGGAGGTCGAATGAACATTGTAAGAACATGAGTTATTACAGTTTGTTGATACCATTAAATTGACAATTACAAATTATATTTAAGACTAGCTAAAGGTTATAGAAATACACAGAAAAGATCCGTAACCCAGCAGCTGCTGAATCGAAGGAAAAAAAAGGAAGTTTACGCAGGTGATATAACAAAAAAAAGCTGAAATATTTCTTTTTTTGTGTGATCATAAGTTCAAGGCCCTTTCAAGCTTCCTCTTTATGGTCCGGAGAACCTAAAAGGTTGGAAAGAAAATGTCGATTTACGTTCATTTATTATTTATCAACGTCCTTTAACCTAAGTCCATAGAGAAATCAGGGGGCTTTTTTGTCTCTGGGTCTGAAGACAAGACTGGTCTTCTACTGCTTTGTTTAAAAAAATTCTGTCTTCTGAAAAATGTGAACAAAGGATTTTCAAACACCAGCTTTGTGAAGTGACACATTTGAACTTGAGGATGAAAGAAGTTCCTCTAATGTGGAATCGCTACTTTTTTAAAAGGACTTTGGTGAGAAAGAGTTGGTTCTTCAACTGGTCCTCAAAGGGTTCCTAAGGGTGAGGAAAGTGAGGTTGAACCTTTGGAAGGAACCAAGAACATGTACAAACATAGGGCTCGAGGGCCAAAACTGGCACACTCCGGTACAGTCTGCATTGTCTCCTGTAAGTACAGAAAACTTCCAACTTCTGATTCCTAAACCAATCCAAATACCTGAATTATCCACCCAGATTATTCCGGAATTGAACCAGTGCCTCTTATTTTAAACAATAGGTTAAAAAGGCAGCGTCTCTGGTTCCTGAGAGACAAAGACACACAAAGCTGAGGTGAAAGAACGGCTTCGTCTTCATCAGTTTCTCGACAGCAGCTTCGCTGTCGTGACATCCGTCAGAGACCTCATTAAGCTCTCAAGGGCACAACGTCCAAGAAAAGACCGTGGGAGATAAAGTCCTGGCAGCTGAAAATATGAGTCAGGCGAATTAATTTCATTCTACAACAACAACAACCCATAAAGTCCCATAATTCCATTCTGTGAATGTGATCGTTCTTGTCCAGTGTTCGGGATTTGCGCAGCACGTCAGGTCCACAAATAGGTCAGCGCTGTCATCTTTCTTAATGGGACCTTGGTTGGCAACCAGGGACCATCTGTTCACATGGCCTGGTCCCTAAACCCTACAGTCGTCCCTGTGTCTTACCGTCCACCCACGCAACGCACACGGTGAATGCCCTTCTGGTACTGAAAGGACAAATCGTTCCCCAAATAAAGTGATATGACCAGGACTTCCGGAGACGTCAGATGTCTTCAACCAGGAAAGACGACCATTTGTTGTCCTCACAGTCCTGTGATTTGACCTTTGGATGGACCATATAAAGCATATGTTTTTGGCAAGCAAGGACAGAGTTTTGGGCGTCCCTGTATTTTCACCTTAAAAGACATTATGTTCTAAAATGTGGTGGAAACCTATAGGCATTTGAAAGACGTTAGATGTCTCTCTAATAGGACACTAATGTCTTCATTGCTGTATTCAAAGACAAGTTAAGGAATGACAAGAGGCATTATTTCAGACATTGTCCCCAGTCAGTTTTGAAAAGACAACAATCCTCAAGAAATTTGGTCTCACACCTGCAATTTACCACATTAAATGTCTTATCAATGCCATAAAGAGACATCTGATGTCCTCCTCAAAGGCTGACAATGGAGTGGATGTTCTCCTAAGGCCTATGAAGACACCAGATGTCTTTATAAAGCCCATGTGAAGTGTCCTTAAGACGTCTTAACTCCAGAACTGTCATTAGGAGACATGTTGCTGTCTTTAGAGCAGAATTAAAAGATGTGAGACGTCCTTGAAGTGACGTTAAAGACAATGGACGTCCTGGCGGTGATGTTATGGGTCCTGTGATGAACAGGCATTAAATATCTCAGTAGACGTTCAGCAACACTCAAGTTAACCCCAAAACACAAAACCTCTGTCCCACATGTGTCCTCTACTGTAAACTGAATGATAACTTGTCTTTTGTCCAGTGAATCTGTAGTGGACAGATTCTGGAGGAGAACATTTTTGTTTTTCTGCTCTTTCTCCTTCATTTCTCCTTCCTTCTAATACAAACCTGTCTTCTGCTGGAGATGTTTGTTTATATGCGTATTGGCAGGACACCAGAGGAGTCGGAGTGAGGACGGGCTGTTGTGTCTCCATGTGTCCCTAAACTTCCCATTGTGTTGAAAATGACTGTGAATTTGTTTCCTTCCTGCAGAGAACAGCTGTCGGACTCTGTTTGTGTCCTTCTGGTTGGTGTGATCCAGATTCCTGGTTAGAGCTCACTGGTCCAGTACCAGTGGTAACTGATGGACATTTTGTTTGGAGTTTACTTTTGTCCACCTGACCTCCAGTTTCTTCAGTATTGTCTCTCTGTCCTGATACACCAATGTGAGACATCCTTTGGTGTCCTAGTTTGTGCTGTTGTCTCCAAAAACTTCCATTTTTCCTTTTTCCCAGAGCACCTTGAACGCACCATTCCTTGTTCCTTCACATATTAAAGTCTTGGACAAAAGAACAACCTTTAAATAAGAAACACTGTCTCTGAGGAGGCGTCAAAGACACGCAGGAGGATTTCTGCAGCTGTAAATGTCTTCGGAATTAAGACATGCGATGCTCCTGAGGAGGTTTTTGTGATTTCTCTCTTTTTTTGGCCTCGTCTTCTCCTTCTGTCTGACTCCTGCTGGAAAACTAAGAGACTGCTTTTCTTTCTCTAACTGGAGAAAGCTTCACCAGGCAAAATGGAGATGTAATCACCAGCCTGTCCTGTTCCTGCCTCGGGGGTCGTCCAGATGGACCTGCCTGGATCCCTACCTCAGGGAACCGTCCAGGAGGCATTCTGACCAGGTGCCTCAGGCACATCAGCTGGCTCTTCTCTACCGGTATATCAGAAGTTTAGTCCATCCATCTAGAACAGTGTTGACTGTTGGACGTAATTGGCATTGAGGACTTATTCCTAACTGAATGTCCTCCGACCTGCCACTAGAGGCAGTATTGGACCAAATAACAAAGGACATCTGGTAACTCAGGGTTGTACTGCATTACTACAGTTAAATTACTACTATTTCTGTCGGTTTAGTATTGGTTCAGTACTGATTCACTGACGCGTGGGAACATTTTCCTACCCACAGTGCTTTGCAGCGGCAGGAGCGTGTTTATGTTTTGTTCAGCAGCTCCTCAGAAACTGTTTTCCTCTGTGACGTTATCTGTGAGCGCGTGTGTGTGTGTGTGTGTGTGTGTGTGTGTGTGTGGATAATTACGCCTTCCTGCGGAGTGTGTGGAACTAATTTCTTGCTGTCAGTAAACTCCTCTGCCAGAGTAAACACCAACACCTCCTCTCTCTGCATCACTCTGCTCTTCACCACAATCCTTGTCTTCTTCTACTGAGAACACGCAGGACACAAACACAGCGAGGACAATGTGGTTTCTAGAAAGACTGTGACGTGGACGCCATGTTGTTTATTTACCTCAATCAGTGGATGATGGGAAATATTCACCTCACTCTCAATTTTATGTATTTTATTTTTCTTGTTTACCAAGAAAATCTATAGAACAATTCCATAGACTTAGGCTAGTCTGTCTTATATCAAGACGTTTTGATTATATTGGCGTTATTATATCTTCTCCTAGCCTCAGTTTGTAAGCCAGGAGTGGCAGAGGAGTATGTTAGAACGGTGCAGGACATGTAGGAGAACAGTACAACCGTGGTGAGGTGTGCTGTTGGAAGGACAGAAGACTTTAAGGTAAAGGTGGGACTGCATCAAGGATGGGACTTGAGAACCTTCTGGTTTGTTTTTCTGATGGACAGATTGAGAAATGAGGTCAAACAGGAGTCTCCATGGACGATGATGTTTGAAGGGGACACTTTGATCTGCAGCAAGAGTCGACAGCAGCTAGGAGAACCTAGAGAGTTGGAGGTTTGGACTTGAGAGAAGAGGAATGAAGGGCAGTCGTAGACAGAGAAGTTTGGGGAGGTTTTAAGGAGCAGAAGAAGAGAGAAGAAGAATAGAGACAAGGATGGACAGGATCAGGAATGAGGTGATTAGAGGGACAACACAGACAGGAAGGCTTGGAGAAAAAGCTAGAGAAGACAGATTGA
>JAFBJS010006010.1:14919-39809 GCA_016785265.1 Paraplagusia blochii | reverse complement strand
GGACAGTGGATACATTGGTAGAAGAATGATCCTAGAGATGGAGCTACCAGGTAGGAGACAAAGAGGAGATTGATGGATGCAGTGATGGAGGTCATGGAGGTGTATATATGTATATATATTTATAGGGTACATATATAGTGTGTGTCAGACATGTTAGACCTTTAAACAACCCAATCATTAACTACAGTCAATCCCAGGATGCAGTGAAGAGTCGATGTTGAGACATCATCATATGGACAAATCATCTAAACACAGCTCTTCTGCTGATCAATAAAGGCCGTCTGTCAATGATCACTCAGGTTTACCACTGACCCTTGGGTGCAGTTGGTCAGTCGTCCATCCTACTGGTGGCTGTCAGTCATTCTGCCTGACAAGACAAATCAATGATCTGAGGGAGACAAGTGTCTGTTCATCCAGGAATCTTCACCCTCTGGATTTTAAACATCTGCAAATCCATCAACTTCTTGTCGTACCTGAGTAGAATCAGGTCAGTGATCAGGATGGCATCATATTTAACTTGGATTTCTTCAAACTGAAGCTCGTCTTCTTCGTCTTCTTCGTCTTCTTCGCTTGTCACTGGTCACGATACGTCACTTCACTCAATAGCAATCCCATTGGTATTGACTTCAATTCGCTCAACACTGAGGGACGGCTGTTTTCACTGCACGGGTCGAAGCTGCAGCCGAGTGATAGGTTTGATCTTCTGAAACCCCAGACGTACGTTGGAGATTTTTGAGGTTAAAGAGTTTAGTTTTGCAACTGGACAAGACATCGTTGGTTTTCTAACAAAACTCTTTAACCTTCACCTGGATGACTGAGAATTTTCACCAAAATTCTTCATTATTCCATTAATAAAGGCCTAATTTTATTATTTTTTAAATTATTCCGTTTGACAACCTTAGTCAATAGTGACCATGTCAGTCTGCACACACCTGATGATCTCCATGGTTGGATTTTGTGCAGCAAATGTTGCAATTTGATCGATATTCCGAGATATATCTCCTTTATGTGACCTTTAGCGTCAGTAGGCTAATGATGTTGAACTATACTGACCATAATGTCACGGCCAGTGTTGGGACTAACACTTGACTTGTAACGCCGTTACGTAACGAAACTACTTTCTCAGTAATTAATAACGTAACGCATTAGCTTTCCTATTCAGTAATGTCCTTATTGTTACTGTGGTGTAAAGGGGCTCGTTACTCGTTACTATCTGTGGTCCAAATGGACAGGTTCTCCCGACCATGGAGAGAGGAACGTGTGGAGGCGGAGCCTGTCTGCTGCCTGTCAGTCATGAGTGAAAGACGGCCGTCCACACTAACTGAACCCATGCGTTAAAAAAACGATGATTGGTTGACATAGGTTAACATTTCAGGATAAGCCAATCAGAAAGAGACCAGGGCGGGTCTTCTTACCTTAAAGGGAAATAAACACGCACCCACAAGCAAGACGACAGCAATCGGCAAGTTGAGGTTACAATAAAGACGTCTGTCAAAATGTGTAAACATCTATTTTGTTTTTATTGTTCCGCTACATTTCATTATGATAGTTGCTACACAACACAACACTAAACTTTTTTAATGTGTTTTTAAAGCAAAGTAAAGTATTTAGTCACTAGTTTCTTTCATGATTTAGTAACTAGTAATGTAACTAGTTACTTTTTCAGAGTAAGGTAACAGGTAAAGTAATAAGTTACTTTTTTAAAGTAACTTGCCCAACACTGGTCACAGCTGAGGAGAAATTTGACATTTGCTCAGGCCTCTAATAGAGACGGTGCTCTGATGAATTGGATGGAGCGCTTTCAGAGGAGGAGTCTCTCCTGGTTGTACTGTAGTATGAAAACATCTCATTCTAAATTCTGTTGAGTAACAGTAGAAGCCGTGTGTGTGTGTGTGTGTGTGTGTGTGTGTGTGTGTAGGTAAGGTTACAGCTCCATTGAAACACACACCAGGACCAAAACAGTGGGTTTATTTTCTGCTTCATTCACAGGTGGTGTTTTATCTCAGTTATCAGAACAGCTTTAATTTTCATGATCAAAACGCTACAGGAGGAACTCTTTCCACTGCTGCCACAACTTCCTGTGGGATGACTCACTGTCATCATCCTCCTCCTCCTCCTCATCATCATCATCATCATTGCTGGCTCTTCTCTCTTCGCCTCGTCTATTAATCCGTCCATTTACCACCTGCTCCTCCTCTTGCTAAAAGATCCAGCCACCGCGGCTCAGTCTCCTTAGGTCTCACCCTTCCTCCCTCCCTCCCTCCACCGCTCCAGTCTGCCCTTTGCCCCTCCCTTCACCCTCCCCGCTCCCTCCCTCCCAGCATCTGCAGAGGAAAAGGTCAGGATGGAAGACACGAGTCATGATTTTCTCTATTAGATCATGGTCTGTTGGTATGACTCAGGAGCGCAATCAAGGAAAAAACACACGCATTCAGCTAAAAGCCAAAGTAAGGTCATAATAAAACCCAGTTTAATCCCAGAGGAAGCTTTAAAAAATAAGTAAAAGGTAGTTTACAATGTAAACTAATGGAAAAAAAATCTGAAAATAAAATACAATAAGAAATCCTTGGATATGAGGTTAGTTACGGGGTCTTAACTGTTTGACTTCTTCTTGGCTTCGAGTGGACATTTTCCATCTCCCCCTGTTCTTCTCCATCTTCTACTCTGGCTCCAACTACCTCCATGTCCTCCCTCACTGCATCCATCAATCTCCTCTTTGTCTCCTCATGGTCCTCGTCATTGTCCAGCACCATTTATCTGGGCTTGTGCCCCTTGTGGCTGGTTTCTTAACTGTTTGACTATAAAAACAAAAAAATCGGTCGAGACTAAAGTCAAAAATTGAAGTAAGAAAATTTTATTTGATACATTTCTGCAAAATGTGCACTTTTTTTTTCTAAAGGAACTTGCAGAAAAAGATTAATTTTCATATTATATGTGGTTCCTCTGGGAATCAAACCCAGGACCCTTTGGTCTTAGAATTAACTGGAACCAGTAAATTCTTCCATTCATGCTTGGAAAGAAGAAAGAATAATGTTTTCAGAAATTTTTAAAGCGTTAAATCAGGTTATAAAAAACTCAGCTGATCTGCAGCTTCCCTCGTCTGTCCTGTCCTGTCCTCAGTCAGGCTGCGTCACTGTCTCTGTCTCAGGTCTGTCACTCACAGAGTGCTGTCGTCCCCTCCACCTCCCTGCTCCCCCACAGACAGCACTCTCCCCGTCTCGTCTCCATCATGGCCGCCCGCTGTGGCCTCCTGAAGGAGTACGCAGTGACTCAGTGGCTCAGAGATGACGCACGACTAATAGATCAGAACCAGCAGAACCGCATTGATCCAAAACCGTCCAACGCTGCCGTGGCTGCCAGACGCATTTAGAGAAGACATCACCCAGATAAGGAATGAAAAACGATTTGTGGATGGAATATTGCTGATCCGACAAAAGTTTAATTTCCCCTCCGTGGAAGTTAGGCCTCGAAACATATTTTATGTCTCGTTTGTTTATTTGAAAAATGCATCTCGGCCAATAAAGCCAGAGTTCAGAAGAAATGACGCAACTTTCTGTTTATTGGAGGTTGAAAAGATTTTCCTTTTTAATTTTACAGTTTGTAAACCTTCTCTCTGCTGGAGGACGTTTGTAATTTTTGAAAAATGCTTGGTCTCCAATAGTAAACCTTCTGGAGAAGGAACCTCATTGATTTTATGTCACAAACTACAGGATTTTTGCAGCTGCCTTCAGTAAATGTCACCTCCTTATATAACACATGATGTGTGAAAACCCTGGTTGGACTGTAGGTCAGCTGATCAACACCGGGACAACACTGGAACAACAGCTTCACTGTCACTGTAGGTAAAAAGGAAGTTTTCTTTACAGACATTAGAGTCAAATCATTTCACAGAAAAAAGAAAAATAAACGATGAAAGGTTTCATTTTCTTTTTAGAGGAGTTTTCAGTTAAATGCTGTTACATACTATAAGGGTAAAGTGATGAAGGATGTCTTCGAAGGACTATGGTGAGACCATCCATGATGGATGGAGTAGAGACACTAGGACCAGACAGAAGACAGGAGACAGAGCTGGAGGTGGAGGAGTTAAAGATGCTACTGAGGTTCTCTTTAGGAGAGACAAGTATGGACAGGATCAGGAATGAGGTGATTAGAGGGACAACACAGAGAGGAAGGTTTGGAGACAAAGCTTGGACAAAGTTTTGAGTTACCAGGTAGGAGACCAAGAGGAGATGGATGGATGCAGTGAGGGAGGACATGGAGGTAGAAGATGAAGAGCAGGGGGAGATGGAAAAAGATGATTCACTGTGGTAAATTCTGACAAACAAAGAAGAAGACAGACAACAAGGTCAATTTATTGTCTTATGTCAATGGTCTGCTAACTCTGGACCACACTCTCTACTCCTTGTCCTGAACCTGTTTGTCTTCTGTCCTCTATGATTGTTGTTTCACTAATGAGCCTCAGTTTTGGCTTCACACTCAGCAGCTGCGACTGTAAAGGAAAACAAACTCATTACTGTTCTATAAAGAGACAAAGTCCTCAAAGATTTATGTGTCTCACAAAAGACGGTTCAGGATCTGCTGTGGAACGGTGATAAAGAACGACCTGGAGGGTTCTTAGTCGGGAACAGAATCCCTGAAACCTTCACAAGTGTTGCTCATGTGCTCTGAAATCCCCCTGGGGGGAAGAGAGGGAGGACAAACCAGAGAGAGAGGGTGAGAGAGGGTGAGAGAGGGTGAGGCATTAGGAGAATTTCCCTGCGGGGCCTGATGAACAGACAGATTATTAACGTCAGCCGAGAGCTGGATTAATATTCTGCCTGTCATTCGCTCGGTGGAGCAGGAACTGCCTCCTCTTCTTCATCTGCCTCTCCATCCTCTTCATCCTCTCCATCTATACATCAGCAGCTGTGAGTCACAGTCGCAGAGTGGGAGTGAAGGGAAGAGTGGAGATTGGGCTGACTGCATCCCCACCTCTGCTTCAAAGGTGGACACGTTGTTATTGTTATGACAGCAGCGGCGGCGGCGGCGCAGTCAGAGCCGGACCATATTTAGGGCTGTACCAGCAACACAGAGAACCTTTCCATGGTTCCATGGTTCCACGGTTCCACGGTTCCATGGTTCCCTACTGCCAATACAGTCAAACCCAACATGTTCACCCAGGATCCCTTTAGAAGACTTTTACTGCCGATTTCAACAGCAACAATAGAGTTTCTCTGAAGTTTCAGTTGTAAATGGAACCAATTTCACAAAATCTCCAGCAGAGGGTGCTCTAATCATTCATTTATTTTCAAAATCTAAATTTTAAAATCGACCAGTCATTGAGTCAGAAGTAGGGATGTCTGATATCCATTTTTACAGATATTGTCCAAAAACGTTTCTCTCTGTTATCGATATCGACCAATACCGATATTAGTGCTGTTCTCCGAAATTTAGGCTAACGTCTCAGGATCCTACACCAAATTTGGCAGAATGCAGGTATGAATAAGCAATTATGTCGGATCTGAATGTTAGCATAATCCTGGCGATACTAAAGGTAAGCATCTGGCCCGGTGGCCAGACGCTTTGTGTTCTCTCCCGCTGAACTTCTGGAAATGTTATAATTGGTTTGAAAAAGTAACTAGTTACATTACTAGTAATTAATTACAAACGTAACTAATAACTAATAAAGTTTAATAAGGGATTTTACTCCACAATAACAATAACGACGTGACGTTACTAGTTACAGAGAAAAGTAGTGTCGTAATAGTGTTACAAGTAACACTATCCACCACAAAGTACGCACAACATCAAGGACCGAAGTGAAAATTCTAGATCAGAAGAAACAAAACAAAGATGTTCAGTCAATTATAGACAGTAGTTACATGACGACCACACTCTGACCCTAGTGTCCACTAACAGTACTACAGATTAGGAGAGCGTTAATGCGACCAATTAGCCTAATAGGTTTTACGACGAAGGTTAATGTGTGTCTTAATGGCCAGTGACACCAAATTACATTTCCCTTCTATTTGTCCCAAATGTAGCAACAAGGTGTCAGGTGTCCAACCACGCCGTCTTCACCTGCGTCACGTTTGTCTTCCTAATTACTCGTCAGCTGACTGGGTGCCGTGGGATCTGCCATCTGCCAGACCAAAGCTTCAGATCCGTTTTCCCCCGTCGGGATTCTGTTTCCCGGGATGGGAGATCCACACAGTGTCCCCAAAACGCGGGACTTCCTCCCCCACGTTCTCGCCTCTCACTGCTCACAGTTTCCATGAGGTCGTTAGGAGTCAAGGAGATGCATGTGATGAGACGGTCGGAGAGGGACAGGAGAGAGACAGAGACACAGACAAGGGAAATGTTATCTGTTCCAAAAAAGGCAGACGAACGTCAGGTTCCTACAGGTGGAGAGAGGATTTGGAACATTTTTCATTTTATTCTACTCACTTTTGTCCTGCTGCCAACTGGGCTTTTTGGACAATTCTTTGACTGAAACTATTTTTACTCCCTTTATTTTTCCTCCTGAGTCGTTGGAGAGTTTCCTTCTCATGTCAACTTCGTCAAATTACACCCATTTACAGGCTTAGTCTCTTATCGGAAAAGAAAAGAAGATGGACCAATCTTCTACTCTAACTCCAACTACCTCCATGTCCTCCCTCACTGCATCCATCAATCTCCTCTTTGTCTCCTACCTGGTAGCTCCATCTCTAGGATCATTCTTCTACCAATTTGTACACTGTCCAAACCATCTCAATCTGTCTCCTCTAGCTTTTTCTCCAAACCTTCCTGTCTGTGTTGTCCCTCTAATCACCTCATTCCTGATCCTGTCCATCCTTGTCTCTCCTAAAGAGAATCTCAGCAGCATCTTTAACTCCTCCACCTCAGTTTCTGTCTCCTGTCTTCTGTCTATTCCTAGTGTCTCTACTCCATCCATCATGGCTGGTCTCCTACCACACCACACCTAGAAATAGCTTAAATTGTCCCCAAAGATATAAGGACATATAAAAGTTAATTAACATGATAGAGTTGAGCAAATTTTTATAAAAATTATTCACTCTTAATGGAAACCTTTGTAAAGTAAATCCTGTCTGTCTGTCTGTCTCTCTGTCTGTCTCTCTGTCCGTCTCTCTGACTGAATTGTACAGTAGCTGCGAAGCTTTAACAGATGAGTGAAAACAGCTGTTTTTTTCCTCTGTCACTTTTCAGTCCACGTCAGTCAAAACAGAAAAAGACTTCAGGGACAGTGGGACGGAGGAAAAGTCCATTGTGAAAAATCTCGCCCCTAAAACTGAGGCCAATAAAGACGTGAGTCTGAGGACAAACAGACGTCGCTCAAAACGCCGACAGCAGGAGTTTTACCACAGGTCCATAAAAGAGACATAACAGAATCTCTTAGACGGTTAACGTTCACGCAGACGAGAGTCGGTCCCAGCAGCAGGATGACATTACCATATTTACTGTAGTAAATATACAGCTGCAGGTCAATTCCATTTTCTTTATTTCTCTCTCTGATTTGTTTTCACACAGACCTTCCTACAGATTTTTTTGCTCTTCTTGATTCTATTTCTTCACAGTCAAAGTAAACCTTACTGTGAACCACAGGGAATCAAACCCTAACCCATTGGTCTGAAGCCCACTGGGCCTCCACTGTCACCCTGCTTCAGAACGGTGTGACTTTCCAAACTGTGGAGGATTTTTTTCTGCTTCAGTGTGAAACATCAGAGTTCTTCAGGCTAAGGTTTAGATGAGAAAGGACAGACTGAGGATGGAAGTCTTGTCTCAGGTCAGTTCTTAGACTTTAATGAGTTTCACTGTGTCTCTGTCTCTGTCTCTGTCTCTGTCTGTCTCTGAGACAAACTTAACCTCAGGTTCCAGACCTGAACCTTTGTCACAGAGAAATGAAGGTTCCCTTAATTTAATCTGACGTGGTTCTATTGACCAGAGCTCCACCCTCTCTGTCTCTGTCCCTCCTGCTCCTCCTCCCTTTCCCCATCCCTGCTCCTTTCTTATGTCTCTGTCCCTCCTGCTCCACCTCTCTGTTTCCATCCTCCCTGCTCCTCCTCCATGTCTCATCCTATGTTCTCTTCTTCCCTTTCCCAATTCCTCCTTCTCCTCCTCCCCATCTGACCTCTCTGCTCCTTCTCTTTGTTTCCATCCTTCCTGATCCTCCTTTCTGTCTCCGTCCCTCCTGCTCCTTATCAGAGTCTCTGTCCCTCTTCCTCCTCCTTCTCTTCCCTGTTTCCATCCTCTCTGCTCGCTTTTTTGTTTGTTGCTCCTGCTCCTCCTTCTCCCTGTTTCTGTCCTCCCTGCTCCTCCTGTTTTTCCATCCTCTCTGCTCCTCCTGTGTTTCTACCACTCCTGCTACTCCTCCTACTTCTCCGTTTCCTGTTTCTCACTGCTCCGCCTCCCTGTCTCCATCCCTCTTTCTCCTCCACCCCGTTTCCTTCCTCTCTTCCCGCACCTCCCTTTTTTCGTACTCTCTGCACCTCCTGCTTCCATCACTCCTGCTCCTCCTGCTCCTCCCTGTTTCCGTCTTCACTGCTCCGTCTCCCTGTCTCCATCCCTCTTCCTCCTCCTCTCTGTCTCTGCTCCTCTTCCTCCCTGTTTGCGTACTCCCTGCTCTGCTTCCCTGTGTCCATCCCTCTTTCTCCTCCTCCTTGTCTTTGTCACTGTTCCTCCTTGTTTCCTTCCTCTCTGCTACTCCTGTGTTTCCATCATTCTGCTCCTCCATCATCCACCCTGCTCCTCTTCTTCCCCGTTTCTGTCCCAGACTCCGTCCCTCCTGCTCCTCCTCTCTGTCTTTGTCCCCACCTCGATGCTGGTGTTTACTCCAGGAGAACCTTCTCTCTTATCAGGACTGACAAAGTAGTTAACGGGAGAAAAGTGGGATTTTGACGTGGATGATGAACTTCTCATTAACTTTGAGGAAATTAAACTGAACCCTTGATTGGATTTGATGAAGATCCTGTCACTGCAGCTTCATCATCACCATCATCATCATCACCTCCTCCTCCTCTGAGCTGCAGCTCATGTTTGTTGTTTTGACGGTTGTTTGACTGCGAGGAGAAAAAGAAAAGCTGTTTTTTTTTACTTTATGGGGACGTTTTCCAGGTCCAAAATGAGAGAGAGGAGAGTTGGAGGTTTGGGATTAGAGTTAGGATTAAAATTAGACAAATATTTGTATTGGTTGACATTAGAGGACTGAGCTGCGGAATGTGTTCTGTCTGTGTGAAGTGTCTTCGAAAGCAGAAATTGTGTTTGTCAGAGAGAGAAAGAGTGTGTGTGTGTGTGTGTGTGTGTGTGTGTGTGTGTGTGTGTGTGTGTGTGTGTGTGTGTTCTTGCCTATCACACTCCCACAGAAGCAGCTGGGATTATGAAGCCAGTGCAGTGATGACAGGCTGCTGTATGAGCATCCTACAGTGGAGAACTAAAAAAACTGAAACAGAAAGAAGAGAAAATATCATCACTTAAACAATTCTCTCATTTTCTCATCTTTAAAATCAGAACCTTCTTATAAAAATCTGACCTGGAGAACATCAGAGGAACCACTGAAGGTCCACAAGGCAACAGTTGGGAAGAATGAACAAGAAGTGAAGTGTTTTATTCTCTTGAGGAGAGACAAGGATGGACAGGGTCAGGTGATTAGAGGGACAACACATACAGGAAGGTTTGGAGAAAAAGCGAGAGAAGATTGAGATGGTTTGGACATGTTCAGAGGAGGGACAGAAGAATGATCCTAGATGGAGCTACCAGGTAGGAGACAAAGAGGAGATTGATGGATGCGGTGAGGGAGGACATGGAGGTGGTTGGAGTCAGAGTAGAAGATGGAGAAGAACAGGGGGAGATGGAGAAGGATCCTCTTCTTCTCCTTTCAGCTTGTCCCTTCTTCAGGGGTTTCCACAGCGAGTCAACATCTCCCCCTGTCCTCTGTATCTTCTACTCTGACTCCAACTAGGTCCTTAGATCATTTTAATCACAGCGTTTATTCCATTATTCGTCCACGTCTGTGTAAACTTTTCAATTTGCTGCGAGTGCGAACACGTTTGTCAGATGTGTTTCCTCCTGTTCTTTTAATCCCAGTATTATTAGGACGGTACCGATGCCGTGGGCTGCCTGACATTTACATAACTGCTTCAATGTCTCCTCACAACAATGAAGGACGACTTTTCTATCTGCAGCAGAGAAAATGAAGGACTGCTGGCTGAATGCTAAAGAGGACGTCCACGGCGGGTCGCGATACGGTCAGGTCACTTTACCGTCGTCTCCGTGACTCGGTCCCCAGGTTCTGTCAGTCAATCCCATTAATGTGTTCACCTTTAATCTGCCCATAAATCATCCCTGTCACTGGTAACCACGTTCATTTTTTTTTTTCTTGTTTGTCGGACTGATGAACGTCATCATCGTCACTGTGGCAGAGAAGGAAATTCACTCTGAATGTTGATGGAATGGACTTCGAAATATTTGAAGTCAAGTCAAAATGTCCAGAAGACACAAAAAGAACGTTGTTCTAATATTGTTCTAGTGAAGAAATGTCATAAGAAATCCTCAAACACTCTTTTTTGCAGAACTTCGGTTTACAGGACGGTGGTGAGACCAGCCACGATGGACGGATAAGAGACACTAGGAATAGACAGAAGACAGGAGACAGAGCTGGAGGTGGAGGAGTTAAAGAGATTCTCTTTAGCAGAGACAAGGATGGACAGGATCAGGAATGAGGTGATTAAAGGGACAACACAAACAGGAAGGGTTGGAGAAAAAGCTAGAGAAGACAGATTGAGATGGTTTGGACATGTTCAGAGGAGGGACAGTGGAGACATTGGTAGAAGAATGATTCTAGAGATGGAGCTACCAGGNNNNCTAGAGAAGACAGATTGAGATGGTTTGGACATGTTCAGAGGAGGGACAGTGGATACATTGGTAGAAGAATGATCCTAGAGATGGGGCTACCAGGTAGGAGACAAAGGAGAGATGGATGGATGCAGTGAGGGAGGACATGGAGGTGGTTGGAGTTAGAGTAGAGGACACAGAGGACAGGGGGAGATGGAAATTGTTGACTTTCTGTGGCAACACCTGAAAAGGGGACAAACTGAATGGAGAAGAAGAAATAAATAAACTTTTGGTTTTAGTCAAAGACTTCAGAAGGTTTTTCACCAACAACAGCTTTTGCCTGAGGAAAGAAGATCAATGTTGACAGATATGGAATTAAAGAGAACTTTATTCTCCTCCCAATGAAGCAATGCAGACACACACACACACACACACACACACACACACACACACACACACACTCTCTTAAACACACAATAAAACACACAAATCAATTCACTCTCCCTCTCTGTTTGTTTCTCTTCTCCTCATTCTTCTCCTCCTCCCTCCCTCTTTACCATCCCTGCTCTTTTCCTCCCTCCCTCCCTGCCTTTACTGTTCTCCTCCCCCCTCCCTCCCTGCTGCTCCTCCTCTCCTCCTCCCTCCAGCCAATTTCCTGCAGCCTCATAAAGACTCCCAGCGGTGCTGCTCTCTCTAATATTCTCCCATCCTTCCATCTCCTGACATCAGTACCTCCATCTTTTCTATCTTCGCCCTGATTCTCCCTCTCTCCTCCTCCACCTCCCTGCCCTCCTCCCTCTCTTTCTCCTCCCTCTCATGTCCTTTCACTTTCCCCTGTGGAAGCCCAAGGTCGTGGCCACTGCATCGCTCTCAAAGACCAGTTGTGTTTTTTCAGAGTGAAGGGAGAGAAAAAAAAAATCCTATTTCTGATCCGATCTGATTGGTTCCACAAATGTGTCTGTTGTTGTTCCAGGTCAGAGCTTTGAGACCAGAACCAACCAGAGACACATTGTTATTGTGGTTAAATCAAATATATGTTAGTAATGATATATTTCTACTGAAAATGTTTTTTTTTTTTTAAGTTGACCTTCAATTCCTACAAAAAGGGAACAAACAATTCATTCAAACATTCAATATTTACCATATTTTTTGGAAAACAAGGCAACAACAAATTATAAGGTGCATTAAAAGACAAGAAATATAGTCAGAAAAGTGCAATTTTATTCAACTGAGCCAGAAAAAATTCTCAACTCTGTTCAGTTGAAACAGATAAAATTCGGAAATTATTCCAGCTTTAACATGGTGCCTTTTGGGGTCCTTAAACGCACCACAACATTCCACTGAAGCCTTGTATGCATGTTTGTACTCTGTGGGATCCTGACCACAGTAGGAGAGATTTCCGAGCTCAGTTTGAGGTCAGTAAACACAACCAGAGACAATTCAAGGTTTTTAAATGCACCTCAACATCCAGAAAATACGCCTGAAGGCAACATCATTAAAATTCCACACCAAAGTCCAGAGGAGGGTTGATGATTTCATGAGTTGTGATCAGCAGTTGAGTTCCAACCCTATGTATCCTATGTTGTTTTCATGTTGTAGCCTGTCCCTACAGCAGAAGGTCTGGAGTTCAATTCCCAAATGAACTACAAGCTCATTTTTAAGTTGCTTTGGAGAAATTTGTCTGATAAATATAACATTTTTTTAAGAATTTCAAGTGAGTCTGTCAGAAGATAAAGCTAAGAGGCTACAGGGCCACATTTGGGCCGGGAGCCATGGGTTGAACACCTGTGTTCTACATAATTGATGTTCAAATAAACATCTTTATAAAATACATGTTTTTGCAGATGAAAACCATTAAATCTGATCTTCATAGAACCAGGAATAGAACCTGAACCCAGTTAAGATGTTGTTATTGTGGTGGATGTGATCCTGGTCTGACGTAGTTTGTCTCCTGTTATGATCTAAGGATCCAAGGAACCAAATCTGATCCAGTTCCTTCTTCTTCTCCGTCCGACTAAGAAGGTTGAGATTCAGTGAATAGAAAAATCTCCTTTTTCCTGCATTAGTGTCACCGCACAGACACATTTGGAGGAGGTTTATTTCAGACAGGTTGTTCTCTCTGCCAGGAACAGATTCCTGCAGCCTCCACCTCCTCCACCTCCTCCTCCGCCTCCGCCTCCTCTTCCTCCTCCACCTCTTTCTTCATCGCCTGATGACAGCTGCTCATTTTAGGAGCTGTCATCCTGTCAGGCCTGAGAGGCTCTCCGTCACACCGGCCCCCGGCTCTCTCCTCCACCCATCATTCCCCCCCGTCTTCAATCAGCTGTGGTGCAGGAACAGTTCTGATCAGAGGTCGGCGGGGGTTAAACGGAGCCTTTTCTCCAGGATCACAGTTTGATTTAGGAGATCACATGACATGTCCGTCCGTGGCCACCTGACGTGAGACACGTCAGAGAAACACAGGAAGGTTCTGTCAGTGTGATGGATGTAGAAGGAAACTAAATGTTGTCAAACTGTTGTCTTTCTTGTCTTTTTTATCCTGAAACAGACAGGTTTAGACCTGGGGTGCCAAACTCGCGACCCGTGGACCATTTGTGGCCCGTGGAACGATATTTTGCGGCCCCCACCTTCAAGTGAAAGTTGAATTTATAATAATATTTTATGGATTTGTTCTCCGCATTTTATGGTAAATGCTGTAGTTCTCCAAACCCACAGATCCACAGTCTCCTTCTGGTTCAGTGTGGTATTACACAGAATATATGGGAGACTGATTTTTTATGAGATTTTTTTCTTTTGTATTGAAAAGAAAAAGTACTTGATATTATTCCTAATTATACTCATTAATAAATGTATTCATCTTCTTATCCATTACTGGGTCCCAGAAGCAATAGTCTCCACCTCTGCCCCCCAAATCTCAGTCTCAGTGGCAACCTGACAGCTGGTAGATTCGAACCTGAAGCCTTGCAGACCCAAGTCCGCTTCTTTAACCACTAAGCCACCACTGCAGCCCTGCTGTGGAAAAGTATAGTATTTCAATCCTTTGACTTTTCTTTCATTCCTGGCATTTACTGCCATCTAAACTACTGTAATTCCTACTTCTACCACTAGGGTTAACAGTAGTTTCGTACTTTCCACCTGCACAGATTCCTTACGTTTTGCGATCAACTGCTGCATCATGGGTATTAAATACATTTTTGGGGATTTTCATTTTATGCAAACGATCAATCAAGAACTGTAATGTTGATCACACTGTTAAAGTGGTCAATGTCCACCTCTCTCATTGGACGGGGAGGATGTCCTCCCACTTGTCCTTCCAAAACTGAAGACTGTTGACCTGCATTGTGGAGGACAGGGGTTTTCAATAGAGGTCAAGGAAGCAGACTTGTTTCGGGTTTGATCACGGCACCGTCACAGTAAGGAGCAGCGTCATTTGGGTTTAAAACCCGTCGTAAATTGACGACGGTTCCGTGTTGAGTCAACGTCTCTTGAACTGCCTGTCAGTTTCTTAATCTGCTGAACAATTTCTCCCGGTGTTTGGTTTGTCTGTAGTTTGCACCTGTCCCTGTTGGCAGCGCTGGTTTTAATTAGTGTCAAAGAAGGTGTTACATTTCTCACCACAGTTTAATTTTCATGCTTGGTAATCAGGCAGAAACCCAGGAGTTTCACCAATAACACGTTTTACACCAAAACAAGGAAGGAAACTGTTCTGTACAGGTTTGTAAAACGACCAGAACAGAACCTGGAGTTGGTGGGAAGACGGGGAGAAGGGATTTCACTCCAATAATTCCCACCTAGTGGGTTTTCCGGACAATTCATTTTCCTGGTAGTCGTAGAGTTGGTGGGAGAGCAGGGAGCACTGAATAACTCTTTTCACCAGAACTCAAAATTCAAGAAACCTGGTCACAAACCTGCAGAGATAAGGGTCTGCAGTTCAATACTGTCATCACTGCCTAGGACACTAGGGACCGCCACTGAAGGGGCTGGAACGTTGGAGGGAGTCGGAGGTGTCAGAGCTGTGTGGTCGAAGATAAGGAAGGAGAAGAACGGAGGGAATGTTGTTGAACTGTGTCTGGTATTTCTCCTCTATTTCATCAAGAAAAATCAGATATCACAATCCCATTACGGTGGTTTATTTACGAAGGCGGGCGTGAGTCGCAGATACGGAGCTGAATTACAGCAGTGATGTAACCAGGAGGCATTAATGAAACAGCAGCAGAGAGCCTCCATGGTGAGGCACTTCATTACAGCAGAACCTTCTCCTCCAGCTCTTATCTCCGTCTCCGTTCTCCTGCTCCGTGTCTTTCACGTTCACGGGGACGGACGGGAGAGAATCCTCAGAGAATAAACGAGACTCGAAAACGGCGCTCGGCTTCTTCATCCTGCCTGCGGTTTGTGGACGATGTAATTAACGTTGTCTAATTGTCTGTCAAAAACAGGCCGTATAATGGAACAGGGAAGATTATTAAATCACTCGGATTTGTTTCCATTGTTCTGTTAATGAGACGAGAACAGTTTTGTCACAGTCTTCAAAATTCAGACCGAGTGTCTCGTTTTTTTGGAACAAAACGAAACCTGTTCATTTATTCAAATACAGAGACAAGACAGACAAACAGTGGACGATGTGTCAGTGATTCATGATGATTAGAAACTGAAGCCATTGAGGTGTTTGTCAGTGACCTGAGTCCAATCAGGACTGATTTCTAGCTCAGTTTCGTGACCTATGTCATGTAGATCAGTGTCCCCAACCTTGGTTGCGCCACACATTGGTTAAATGTTGCATACTATTTTCACAGACCAGTCGTTAAGTTGTGGCAGATAAATATCCCTTAATAAATTAATTATCCAGAGTTCTGAAATTTTTTCCTACCTATAAAATCTTCCTACCCGAATGCTCACAACAAGGGTTTCTCATGTGCACACAGCCTATAATTTTCTGCTACCAGATCGGTATACAAGGTTAGAATCTTGTGTCAATGACTCCGCGTCATTTTGAGTTTATTGTTGTTGTCTTCACATTATTGATGATGGAATCCTAGCCATTCTATTGGTCAGTTCTTTTGTTGATATGGGTATGGATCAAGTGGAAGGAATAGACAGATGGGGCCAAAAGGAAACTTTATTTTTTTGTGGCCCTGGACCAGTTCTCTCACGGACCGGTACCGGTGCCCGGCCCAGTGATTGGGGACCACTGATGTAGTGTAGATGGGATTGGACAAGTCCTAATTACCGTACGATCGCCTCCTGATAACCTCACGATCAATGGTGTAAAGACCATCAGGACTTTTACCTCAACCTGCCTCACTGAACACGCAAGAACATAAATACGTAGGAGAAAACAAGTCAACAATAGGGGGCAGCATAGTAGGACCGAGAGAACAGACTGACCACGTCTGTATTTACACTACATTTCATTCCAATACATTTGGCCGACGCTTTTATCCAAAGCAATTTTGGTTTCGGGAGTCACACGTGTCTTGTACGATCGTTAGCGTGATCAGTCCAATCACATCGGACCATCAGATCGTACAGTGTGAGAACACGCAATGTGAGCTGTGAACCGATCACTGCTCTGAACTTATGTGGATCGGGACAATGCTTTGCTCAGAGGCAAGGCCAGGCCACCGCTAGTGTCAAAACATGACTAATTAGAATGAATTATTTCGTTATTTTCATTTCATATTTGTTAAAGTCTCATATTATATGTACATGGTGAAAGGGAATCATGGGAAATGTGTGTGTGTGTGTGTGTTATATAATGACTTCAGTGTTGGTTTAGAACTGGATTTGACAGAAGCGTCTTCTCACAGACGCCCCCTGCTGTCATCAGAGGAAAACCCACACATGCAGTGTTCTGACTGTGACTCACTGTTCTCCTCAGCCTGTGTTTCTCAGGCCTTTGTCTGGTCTGGTTCTGTCATGGAGCCGTAGATCTGTGGAGCGTGTGTTCAGACTCACAGCAGGAGACCGAGCGATGAAGACTGGGAGTGATGAAGAGTGTGAGGGGAATACAGATTGTTGTGACTCTGCGGGGACGTCAGATTACACTTTCATTTCTGTGAGAACCTGAGGTCTGACCCTGATGTTTGGAGACATGCCATCAGGGTTTCGCACAGATTTTATTGCTTGACCTTCCTGAGATGAGAAGTTGACCCTGTCTGCCTCCCGGAGACGTGACCCAACTTCCTGTCATGTTTGAAGCCATTTTGTTAAAGCATGAACTCCAGACGACACCTGGAGGAGTCAACCTGAAAATATAAATGGAGATGGACGGACCGTTTCAGCATATTAAGCTGATTATTTTTTATTTTTTATAATTTTGGCATTTTTTTTTTACATTTATGAAGTAATTTCTTCATGGCAGGAAAAAAAGCTTTATTTCCGAAAAGGAATATCTGTTTAACTATCTATCTGTCTGTCTATCTATCTTTCTATTCAACTATCTGTCTATCTATCTGTCTGTCTGTCTTTGCATCTGTCTATTTGTTACATCTGTCTATTACATTTGTTTGTATATCTGTCTATACATCTGTCTGTCTGTCTATCTGTCTATACATCTGTCTATCTGTTTTTCTGTCGGCCTATTTGTCTATACATCTCTACATCTGTCTGTCTGTCTTTCTGTCTGACTGTCTGTCTGTCTGTCTCTCTGTCTGTCTCTCTGTCTGTACATCTGTCTATCTATCCATCTGTCTAACTTTCTGTCTATACAGCTATGCATCTTTTTACCTGCCTGTCTATACATCAGTCTATCTGTCTGTCTATACATCTATACATCTGCCTGTCTGTCTGTCTTTCTGTCTTTCTGTCTGTAGATATAAATGAGGTAAAATATCATAATATTATAAGAACAAATTAAAAAAATTAGGAAACATCAAATCAGACAGTTGTCAATAGAAGTTCATGCATGTGTGTGTGTGTGTGTGTGTGTGTGTGTCTTATGATTCAAAGAAGTGAGTGTCTCACTCTTAGTTTCCTGTGTGTGTGTGTGTGTTTATGGCTGCCACTGTAATTATATGCTTACAGTTCTCATAGTGTCATGTGAGAGTCGCCACCTTTAGTCTGTTTCACACCACTGCAACCTGAGACCAACACATTCACACACTCACACTGAAATACGTGCACACAGCCCGGATCAGCCGTCGCGCTCCTTTACAGCGTGGCATCTGAAAAGCTCCTCGGAAAAAACATCTGACGGCTCCGCGGCTTTGCACTTCAAATATAGCAGTGGAGACACCAGCAGAACCCTGCACGGCTGTTAGGACAGAACCGGGACACGTCACGTCCGACCACCAGACCTGCAGCTGCAGATACCCCACAGTCATGGTCATGGAGTTAGACAAAAAAAAAAAAGTAAAATAACTGTAACAAAATGGGTGAAATTTAACCTTTCTTTTCATTCTATCAGACATTTTTATCCAAACTACTAACAACGGAGAAAGTAACAATCTTGGAATCGAACCCTTGACCCTCTGCTTTTAGGCCGATACACATTGAAACAGATGGCAGTCACAACAATGTCACAACAGGAAACAATAATCACTTCACCATGAAACGCAACTGCAGGAAGAAAATCTAAACGTGATCAACATGTAAACATCAAATTTAGCGACATTTTTAACCATTTTAAACACTTTATTGGCAGATTTTTTTTCCATTTATTCTTTCTCAGTCGTATCTCAGCGTAATAAATAGATATAAAAACTAAAACGTGAGTAAAACTTGAAGTGTTTGTGTATCTTGTGAATGTGCTGCGTGTAGAACATTGGAGGGAAACACTGATGTGGAAACAGCCTGGTTGAGTAAAAATTACAGCCGGAGTCACAGCTATAAATAACATCCACCCACGCTAACACACACACAGGCTGAGCCGTTTCTATTTTGGTCTCATTTCTCACTTTTATTTGTGAGCAGAGGGGAAGCCTCGCCGCTGTTTACAGTCAAGTGAGGATGAAGCCAATCGGCTCGGTTCTTCTCTGCCTGCCGTGGTGGACGGTTTGAGATGAACTGTGTGTTGGGTTTAGTTCTGTTTGTGGGGACAAATAATCTTCTTGTCTTTGATGAAACATCTGGAGGTCCCTGAGGCTGGATGGATATTTTAAGGTTCAAGATTTAGTTGGAAGGTTTTGAGAGCTGAGGTGAGGACTATAATTAGGCATCAATAATAAATGTCTAAATCAGCAGGATGTCAAACAGGTTTGATCTATTGTGAGGTAGTCAGGAGGTCCGTGTAGACCAGAGCACAACTCCAGTTACACTAATGACCCAATAATTGGGCCAGATACCCCACGTAGCACAACTGAAAAATCCGAAAAATCGCACAGTGTTCGCTGGGCTTTATGTACCATGTCATGAGGTATAGTATTGAATTGGTTTGTAATGTGTTATGAACTTATATACAATACAAGCGCCTGAAATTAGCTTTCTCCGTAAGGAGTAAGGGCCTGGGCATGTCGGATGCCCCCTGGACACGTCCCGCAGGAGGTTTTTAGGGTCCTATCCAACTGGGAGGACATCCGAAGGACGACCCAGGACAAGCTGGTGCGCCTATGTTGCCCGGCTGTCCTAGGAACTCTTTGGAATCCTCCCAGATGACCTGGAGGAAGTGTCTAGGAAGAGTGAAGTCTGGATATCCCTCCTCCGAATGCTGCCCCCGCAACCTGGCTGTGGATAAGCAGATAAGATGGATGGATGTATCATTGGATCGTATCCATCACACTGTATCATATTGTATCAGGTTGTAAAGGTATCAAATTATGTTTTATCTAATTATAGCAAATTGTATCGTATCGTATCCTATCCTTCCGTGTTATATTACATACCATTTCTGTGGTCTTTTCTCTCACTAGTCTTACTTCTTATGTCATCAAATGTGTCCCTAGCTCAGATGCTCACTACCATCCTGTCAATCTAAGACATGTCCATCCATCATCCATTTTTACCCGCCAACCCATTGCTGGGTTGCGGGAGCAGCAGCCACCCAAATCACACTGCACCACTCCATACCTTCTGGCATGTGGTGAGCCCACTGGAGACCAACCGCCCTAACCGGGATTCGAACTTACCCAGGAGGTGAACCCTGTCATGTGATCCTGTAAATAATTGGTAGTAAATGATTGGATTATTGATGTATTGTTTATGGAAATATTTCATATTGTTTTTAGAATTTTTTTCAGCTGCCATCATCCCTGAAAGCGTCATATATCCAAATGTCCTCACTTGGTTAGCAGAGCATTCGGTTGAGTTTTATTTATTAAACCACTTCTCTAACTAGTTAACTACCAAGAGGAGAAGTCACATGACAATTCAACCATTTAATTAAATTCACCTAGGCTGTGGCACAGCTTAAGTGAACAGAGATGTGGTTCCCTCCACTTCGATACTTGCTCTCCTCTAAGTGGAGTAAGTGCCTGTCACTCATCCAAGACTCCGATGTTATCTCAGAGCTTCAGCTCGAAACCTCCTCCTCGTCTTCTCTGTCCACCATACCTCTGTGCCCACGGGTCGACTGGAGCCCCCGGCCACCAGAGTCTGCTCATCCATGCAGAAAAGCATAAAAAATGCATTGGGATGTAGGCGTTTACTTATTACCCTGGGCCACAGTGAATGGGATCAATCCCAAAGACCGTGGCATGGAAGTAATCAAGCTGCTGGCATCAATAATGAATGGTACAATCAGCAGGAACATTTGGGTTCCTATTGTTGGACACATGAATGGGAGCGGGGAACGTGGCGATACCGGTCAGCTGTCGTCAGGATGATGATGATGATGATGATGGTGATAGTAGACTGCTTTTACTGTACATGCTGAATTTGGATAAAGGGTTACCGTATTTTCACGGCCATAAGGCGCACTCACGGTAATGTGTACACGTAAGGCGCACTTGATCGTAGGGCGTGGGTTTTATATACAATCCAAGCCCACACTTCACTCTTTAACATTCTCATGGTGTCCTCTACTACGTCCGCCTTACAACAACAACACAAGCAGGGAGCACTGCACTATAGGGCACGCCGCACATTTAAAAGAAAATCCAAGACTTTCATGTGCGCCTTATAGTCGTGAAAAGACGGTAGTTGGAAACCTTTCCTTCTAAAGAACATCTCCTAATCTCCTACCCTCACCTTCTCTTCTTCTTGCTAGTCCGTGTGCCTTAACGTTCTATGACCTTCTACAATTCTATCCAGAACTGGATGCTAGCTGTGGCTATCTTAACATTCTCCTGGTGTCCTCTACTACGTCCGCCTTACAACAACAACACCCACAGGGCGCCCTGCACTCCAACCATTGATCAATCCTTCGTTCACTTATCCATCACCGGCTCATGGGTTAGCAGTCTCAGCAGGGACACCAAGATTGCCCTAGTGGTGGAGAATATTAGTGTTTGTGTTATTGAGCAATGCAAAGAATCCCTACCAAAGACCAAGTCTGATCAAGGGAGGACATTCTCACCATTGGACAAGAACTGACAAATAATGGCGTCTTTGTGGGTGTATCACAAGGTGGAATTTGTTGGGACTTGGCTGGTGAAAGTTCTGATGTTGTTGGACCTGCTATGGTCAAAAACATTTAAATCCCAAGATGGAGAACTTTGTCCTGATCTGTCTCATTTGTGAACATCTCGTTGTAAAACTCTCTTCAGACGGGTTAACCAAAGACATATGGAGCCAGAATAGTCTCAAAAAGAACGGTGAGGTCACAGACAAACCCTTTGTGGGGGCACTGCCGTGTGATTGGCTGCAAATGAGCGAAGACTGGCTGGTGACGGACTGACGTAGCCAAATTGTGCACACGAATCTACACACGTAAATAGAGTCTCAAAAATACGAATTAGTGTGTGCGCAGCTTCACAAATTGCATCCACGTACGACAATTCACAAAAGTTGCAGTTGCCAAAAGCAAGATCTCAACTGTGGGACGAATAAAGGTTTTCTTAAAGATTGGTTCATGGTTCATTAAACGTCCTGTGCAGGGTAAGCCCACTGGAAGGCGCCAAACACTCCTTAGAGGTGAACCCTGGAGTTCCACACCAATGACCAAGATGTTTCCTCTGAGATTCTGCATCTGCACCAGAATACAGACCTGAATCTTTAGTAATATTTCATGTTAATGACTATTTAATGCTAGGTTTTCTCTTAACTTAGTACAACAATCACTTTTTTATATATTGTGTTCATCTTAATTGAATTTAAATGGATTCAGTAGTTAAACACTAGCGCCTCATAAAGCTGTCCCAGGTAAATGTTGTGTGTAGTGCGGTGTCTCTGCGGTAAGAGGCCTTACCTCACTTTACCTTTCATTACCATTAGAACTGTTGAGTCACTGGAACTCACTCCTGCAGGGTCACAGCCCTCACTGTGCACAAACGCTGACTCAGAATATTGAAGTGCATTCATCTCCAAACTCTGACGTTTGGAGATGTTCTTCTCTGAACATATCCTTCCAACCTCCCCGCTCCTCCTCCTCCTCCTCTTCATCCTCCGCCTCTTCCTCCTCCTTACTCCTGCGGCTGTTCCCGTGCATTGAACAGAAAACACTTTTATTTGCTGCATTGGCTTAAACACAGGAAGAGAAGATTTAAAATTCACGACAGGTTGTTTAAGAGCAGCTGCCACTTGACCACAGTCAGCAGCTAAATCTGTTTTTAATGACTCCTACTGTAAGAAGGGCTGCCCCCCTGTGGCCACATCTTAAGGACGCAGTCGGAACTATTTTAATGATGCAGCTGTGATATTAACAGGTTGGTCTTTCGGGAGATATTCTTTAATCTGCGTGTTTTTGGACAGAGGGACACAGATGAAGAAGAAGATTAATTTGATGATAAGGGCAGGTTTGGAGGAAAAGTGCATCTAGTACTTGAAGTTTGAAAGTTCTCCTGTTGTTTGGTTCCTTGTTCTTGACTATTTTATTACTTTTTGTCAATATTGTCGAATAATTCATTCATTCATCTTCTTCTGCTTGTACGTTTCCAGGTCGCAGGTGCAGCTGGCACCACCCAAATCACATTGCACCATACTGTGAGCCATCCTTTGGGTGGTGAGCCCACAAGAATGTGGGTCAGGACGATGCTATGCTCTGAGCACCTCAGTGGCAACCTAGCAGATGGTGGATTCAAACCTGAAGCCCTGTAGACCCAAGTCCACTTCCTTAACCACTAGGCCACCACTGTCGACCAGCAATTTTGCTAAATCTTGCCATTCTGCTATCGGATTGTCATCTTTGGTGGAAAAATCCATAATGATTTTACCTACATTACATAATAATTCTGGCAGTGGTGGCCCGGTGGTCAGGAAGCAGGTTTGAAACAAGGCTTCAGGTTTGAGTCCACCAACTGCCAGGTGTCAGGCCCTCTGATCATAGCACCATGCCCATCCACATGGACTCTCCACCCACAGGAAGACTCACAATATGGTGCAATGTGATTTGGGTGGTGCAGCTACCCTTAAGACATGACAATGAACAAGTAGATGAAGATGAATGAATGAATGAACATATTTATTCTAATATTGGGTCAATAACATCCACCAACTAATATTTTCTGACATCTCTAGTTTTAAAGTTTGACAATAATAAAAGCTTTAACTTTTTTTTTTGTAATTTCTGCTAAATAGGATCCTTTTTGAGAATTTTCGGGTCATATATGTGATTGTAAACCATCCATGAAGGAAAGTAACACTGATATCCTCTGTCCTGTTGTGTTCTCTCCTCAGGTGGTCTTGGTTTTTGCACTCAGCATCGGGGCCCTGGGGATTTACTTCATAGACTCCTCAGAGTAAGTCTCCACCTCCACACACTCTACACCATCGCACTGTGATAGTGGAATAAGTCAGCTGTGGTCCCACGGTGGAATCTGAGACATGGAGACACATTGACTAGTGTTAGCGTGCTGTGAGGTCTTCACACAAACAGATAAAGTTCTCTGATCTTCATTAATCTACCTAATCCTTGGTCTAATCCTAATTTACAATACAATACCTTCTCTCTCAGTCAGTCATTTTATATTATTTTGTCAGTTTTTTTATATGAGTTCAACCTCAGAGGAAGAAGTTTCCCTGAATTAGTTCAACTGCAACAAAATCTGTTGTTCTGTAAGTCACATCAAGAGACTCTGTGTGCATTTTGATTGGTTAAAGCGCTGGTCCCCAACAAGTGGGGCGTGGACCAGTACGGGTCCGTGGGTTGATCCATACCCATATCAACAAAAGAACTGACCAATAGAATGGCTAGGATTCCATCATCAATAATGCAACTATATTTGATTAGGAAATATTTTCTCAGTGAAGACAACAACAATAAACTCAAAATGACGCAGAGTCATTGGTACAAGATTCTAACCTTGTATACCAGTCTGGTAGGAGAAATGTATAGGCTGTGTGCACTTGAGAAATCCTTGTTGTGCCCATGCACAGTTAATTTTGGGTAGCAAGATCTTATAGGTAGGAAAAAATTTCAGAATACCGGAAATCTTATTTTACTAAGGGTATTTATCTGTCAGAACTTAACGACCGGTCCGTGAGAAAAATAGGAAAATGTAACTGGTCCGTGGAACAGAAAAGGTTGTGGAACACTGGGTTAAAAGACTCTGGTGTTAATTTTATTGTACGGAACGTTGCTGTTAACGCTTTACTGCACACACATACACACATACTCATACATACTGTACTCTGCCTGTCTCTTATACACATCTCACTAGCGCCTCATAAAGCTGTCCCAGGTAAATGTTGTGTGTAGTGCGGTGTCTCTGCGGTAAGAGGCCTTACCTCACTTTACCTTTCATTACCATTAGAACTGTTGAGTCACTGGAACTCACTCCTGCAGGGTCACAGCCCTCACTGTGCACAAACGCTGACTCAGAATATTGAAGTGCATTCATCTCCAAACTCTGACGTTTGGAGATGTTCTTCTCTGAACATATCCTTCCAACCTCCCCGCTCCTCCTCCTCCTCCTCCTCTTCATCCTCCGCCTCTTCCTCCTCCTTACTCCTGCGGCTGTTCCCGTGCATTGAACAGAAAACACTTTTATTTGCTGCATTGGCTTAAACACAGGAAGAGAAGATTTAAAATTCACGACAGGTTGTTTAAGAGC
>JAFBJS010006008.1:85903-149509 GCA_016785265.1 Paraplagusia blochii | reverse complement strand
GGTAGTTGGAGTTAGAGTTGGGAATACAGAGGACAGGGTGAGATGGAAATTGTTGACTTGCTGTGGCAACCCCCCAAAAAGGGACAAGATAAAAGGAGATGAAGAAAGAAGACTTTAAAGCAAGGATGTCAAAAGCCTTTTGGTTCCAAAGCTTGTATACAACCTAATTAGATGTCAATGAGGCATTTTTACAAAACAAGTTGTTGAAATTGCTGTATTTTGCATTTTTTATGCAGGCCAGATTTGGCACTTAGGCCAATGTTTGACACCCCTGATTTTTTTTTTTTTTCCCTGGGACAATAGAGGCAATTTGGCATCTGTCTGATTGTCCCAGACAAGCAGGTAGATGGAGATGAAAAAAATATTGGCTTAATTTTGTCTAATAAAAGTGAAAACCAAGCCATTAAATATTCACCTAGTTTGAATACAATCTACACAAGGATAAGATAAATACAAGGATAATCTATAAAGTTTGCAAACATATATAAAATGTTTATTTTCTATTATTATTAGTTATTATTCCTTAAATATTTTAGTTATTAGCCAAAATCGTATGTATACGATTGGATGGATTTTTTTTTTTTCTTTTGCTATCTGTGGTCGTCATCAACGTCATTCCTATAGCATACTGTTGAAATTGTTGTCGCTCAACACCATCTACAAGATCATGATCACCTTGATTAACTGTGTCATTAAACTCTTGCTATTGTAAGATGCCATTAGAAAGGCGAACACACATCCATCGGTGTTCTTCACGGTCCACATGCTCGAGGTGTTGAAATGGCATTTTAATGACCTGCTGAGTTTGCCCATGTTCACTAATGGATCTGTCCTTTCCTGGATCACTGTGCCATTAATGCAAAAATGCTGTTAATGTGTCCTCGATGGAAAATGAAGTCCCTTCCACAGACCTGTACTGTATTTATTGAAATATGGAAGACTTGACATTTACATTCATTACATCTTTTCAGTGAACCTGTGGCACATGATGCACCTAACAATAAGCTGACTCCCCTGCCCAGTCTACATTGTTTTAAATAGTGTTTCGTGCAATACTGGCATTTCATCCTCTCTTTTCAGCTTTTTTTTTTTACCTGAGTTTTTTGGGGTTTTTTTTTTTTTTTTTTTTTTTTTCTGTGAAGATTCTCATTCATCCAGGTGATTATATCCAAAAAGGTTTCAGTTGTCAGCAACTGGACTTGAAAGACGTTTCATTCGTCAACTGAGTAACTTCATCAATCTCTGGTGAAGCCTCTTTTGCATATTTTTTTTCTCATCTTTAGTAATATCTTACATGAGTCTGCCTTTATGGTCTCTATTCATGCTACTATAATTTTATTCAATGCTTTGCTTAATTACAGAAATGAAAATTTTGTTTATATATATACATATATATACACTGTAGTTATTTTAAGTGTTCTGTGCGGAAACGAGGTTTATTTATTTTGATTTCCTTTGCCATCTTTTTCTGCCGCATGTAGACTGTGATTGTCTGCAACGTCTAAAACAAATGTCAAAATAAGTGTCAGTTCTTGAAAGCTGCACTACTTTCTTCAAAGCAGTAGTACATTCAGTCATAACAGTGAAAGTCTCTTTTCAGTTATTCAACAGATTTGTCCTCAAAAATATGTCAAACCGTCCTGGGTTGGCCACGGTTTACATCAGGCCTTAAACTGTAGATAATGAGATAGTTACTAGATCAAAAGTCAGATGAGCAGAAATGTGTTTGCAAAGCTCTCAGATCCAACTTTTTTTTTTTTTTTTTCTCCTATACAGAGGTCCGAGCTCAGATTTGCATTTGTGTAACATCTTCCCTCCTGAGACTAGGTGTTCTGCACACAGCTGCTGTTCTCTGCTTGTGTGACGTACACATGCCTCTAATTTAACCATGCAGCTTTGAGATAAATCACACTCCATACATTTCCTCCTGCTCCAGCTGCCTCTGTGCTTTGAGTTTTTTATTTTCTTCGGTACCTCTAGGGAGTTGGTACCAACATCAGCAATACTGGGTTGCCAGATGTTGAAAACCTAAACATTCCATCCATTCCATTCATCAGTGAACAAATAAGAAACAGTCGACTCAGGCAACGGTTTAGTAAAGACATAGTCAATATAAATATTCTCATACACAATACTCCCTATTTTTTTCTGCTGTGAAAGTCCCTTTATACCTCTAAAAATTTAGCTTATTCAATCCGATACCTACGACGACTTTTCCCAAACCTCTGGTTCTAAGGCTGGTACTGATCCCTGGGCCATTTTGTTCCAGAACACGGTGGGAAACAGCAGAACACCATTATTCAGTTTTACTAATTTACTTAATTCAGAAAGAACTCAATCATTGCTCCCCGATACAGACTCCAATATCAATTCCAAAAAGCTCTCTGTGTAGAAATTCTGACCTTTCAACAACTTTCCACTTTAACAGCTGCCTAGCCCAGGGGTCGGCAACCAGTGGCTCCGGAGCCACGTGTGGCTCTTTCATCCTTCTGTTTTGGCTCTCTGTGACTTTGGAAAATGAATAATAAGTATTTCATTCCTTATACACATCTGTAAAACATAATATACATCCTTGTCTTAGCAGTAGATCTAATGGAACAAGCGACCAATGGTAGGCACCGAGTCTGTGGTTTCTCTGGGAATCAAGTCTAGCTTTTGCATTCAAGCCAGTGTGCCAAATGCTACATTATAGAGATAGTTAGATACGTATGTAGATAGATAGGTAGGATATTATTGATCCCTCAGGGTAAATTATGGGATAAACAGGAAAAACTAGGAACTATTTCCGGTGTTTGATGATGTCAAACATCTAAAAATACCAGAATCACTCAGATTAACGTAGAATTTCCAACACTTCTACCGACCAGGTTATCTATAAACAGACTGAAGGGACACTGTGGGATTAAAGGCAGTTTGTTGATAGAATGAACTAGGCAAGCTGAAGGTGAATTGAACATCTGCTGTAGAGATGGTGTAGATATTGGACAAAAGATGTCGGAAATGTACACAGCTGCCAGGTAATCCATTTTGGAGAAAGCCAAAACTTCAAGATTCCAACTTCCTGTTACTACAAAGTCCATTTGGAGTCATCTGCAGGGGGAAAATGTTGTGGAAGTTTTGGATTAATCTTCACTTATGGGTGAAATTTTTCCCAAAAAACTTGGCAGAAAGCTTTAGTGAGAATATTAACAGCTGAGGTCAAGTTTTTTTTTTCTTTTTTCTTGTCAGCTGTTTGCAGAACTGCTTCACATTTTCCAAGGTCTGTCTCCGTCCTTTTTTTTCTGTTTCGTCATGTGAACTGTTGTAAATGTGAGCCCACGTCCTTATTATCCTAAACACTAGACGTTTAATTGTGACATTAAAAACGACTCTGTCTATTGATGATTAACCCAAGAGGCATTAGTGGGGAATATAAAGCTGAGCACGAAACAATGTTTGGACATGTGTCCCATGTGGGCGTTTAGCTTCACTTAAACCTCTCTGCTGAGTCTTCAAACTTCTCTGACAGGTTTCATGTTTATGTGGGGATTCATTCCATTGTATGTGTTTTCTGTCAGCGATTTGTCTTCTCCGGGGTAGTTGCTAAAATAAGTAAATGCAACTAAAACATGAAAAGGAATAACTCAGTGCGTAGTCCGTCCTACTATTCCCACTTCAAGGAAGTCTTGAAGTGAGGTCAGAGTTACAAAAAAAAGACAAAAGTCAACGTCTAATAGTTTTTAGTCAGTGGGGCAAAGAACCTGAACTCTTTGGTTTCGAGTCCTGGTCAGAGTCACTAAATGAAACTCACCAACCTGACAGGGTGATGTTTCTGTCATGATCTGAGTCACAAAATAAGCAACTCTAAGGGGGAGCCAAGTCAGTAAGTCCAGGTGGTTAGACCAAATCTTGACTAGGTTAAGATGGATGTAGGTTGGTTAGAGACAATGGTGCATTGTTCATTCTTTTGGTCTTAATAAGATATTCTATTTTATTTCAATAATCTGTTTACCTCTACATTCATTCCTTTTCTTCTATTATCTGTTGCTGGGTCACAGTGGCAGCAGTCCCCACTACTGCCACCCAAATCACACTGCTCCATACTGTCAGCATTCCTGAGGGTGGTGAGCCCAATGGAAGTTACAGGGGGTCGGTACAGTGCTATGCACAGAGCACCTGAGCATGACAGCTGGAGGATTAGAACCTGTACTTGGACTTTCCGAAATATCCTGGAATTCCCGGATACAGAGTGTCAAGTGTGTCAGTGTTGCTGTTTTGGTTCACAGTTTGATTTCTATCCCCATGTGAGGGTTGTCCTTCAGAGTCCAGACCGATGCGACATTATTATACATCGTCTGACCCATTGTGCGATGAAGGGGAAAAGCAATCTGTGCACAAAGAAGTGACATGAATTTTTCATGACTGTGGACAGACATGAAGCTGTTCTGAGTCAAAAGAAAACTTCTTGGCACTTAGAGAAAAAATAATTTCAAGGTGTGTGAAGAATAATCGTTTTGGATCGCGTATTGATCTGTTATCTACACGATCCTAGTGTATCGGTTCAAAAAGCCCTGATCGGTTAAAATGCAGTGAAATGGTCCGGATTTCCATCCATGGATCGGTTTCCTGCTCCAGAGCCCCGCCCACAAATAGACCTTTAAACATAGCCTCAACATTTGCCGCTTCCTCCCACTAGAGCGGGAAGCCCATAGACATATGTACATCTATTCACACGTTTTTTTGAAGAAGGAAGGAATGATAGATATAAGCAACACAATTGACCGACTCTGTAGAGCGACAAGTGAATACACTGGATGTCCAACAAACCTCAGCAGTCACCCGGAGAGATGGCAATGTTGGACTGATGACTGGGTGACGACGAAGAACGGCCCGCAGTCAGAAAAGCAGACAGGCTATAATACAAAAGTTTTTTTTTTTCCAATCGCAATTCGGCAATAACTCGGCAAGGTCCAAGGCAACAACGGAATCTATTGCTCGTCATATTACAATAAGTAGAGAGTCCGTGTTCTTGATGTACTTGTTAATGGAGATAAATACAAATAGTCAATCAGTATAAATATCTTGGGTTAATATTTGATTCACAGCTCTACTTTAAAGGTTTTAATTTGTATTGACAAATTGTGTATAAATGAATGAATAAATCTTGCAAATGCTCATGCAATTCAAAGGAGATGCCAGATGAAGCTGCCGGGATGTCTTAATTCTATAAAAAAAGGGTTTGCATATGTATTTACTATTGTATATGTATTTTGTGAATCTTGCCTTTTTTACATCATGGCCAGGGGACTACAGATGAAAACTAGCCTTTGGCTAATTCTTTCTTATTTAGCCATGTGTTTATATAATTGCATTTTCCCCTTTCAACTTAACTAAAGAAAAACTAAAGACTGGCAACTCCATAGTGTAGTTCAAAGCAGAGTTGCAATTTTTTATTGAATCGAACTGAACAGAATCAGATTGTTTGATATATTTATGAATCGTTCCTGAATTGGATTGTAGCCTGTGAATTGAAATTTGAAATGGATTGTTATGTAAGTGAAAGATTCACACCCCTAACAATTGCATTATGAAGAACGAAAAAAAAAAAAAAAAAGTTGGTAAAATGTTTTCACTTATATTAGATGTTGTAACTTATATTATTATTATTCTGCTTTTTCCTACCATTTGAAATCAGGAAAGGATTCAAAATAATTTAGCATTTTAGTCTTTACACAGGACTTTAACATTTTATTTATCTCGTACAAATGCTCAATTTGTCTGGCACCTGTGTCTAATCTTTAGTTACCATTGTGGCCCGTGACTAACCAATATTTGTCCATACTTGATCTACGTCTCCCTCCTACTTCTGTCCTGCATGTCTCAACATTTTCTCTGTGTCTTCCAGGACTAAACGCTCTTCCCTTTGACCCAGCAAGCAACAACGACCCTCTCCAGTTCAACGGCTCCAGTGGACAACTGGTGACAGAGTGTCCTTCCCTGGAAAACTCCACTGAGACCAGCAAGAAGAGGAAAAGAACTGCCTTACCTCCAGGTATGGACCACACAGCTCATTGCAACTTGACTCTTTACAACTCTTGAAACTGAATTTTTGTAAATAGTGGCAGAGACATGTGGTATTGTCTCTGACTTGCCAACAGCTGCGTACATTGTAGATTTTCTTTTTACTGTGTTGTCAGCAGTAAAGCCGGGGGTTCTCTAAAGAAATGTCTTTATTGTTTAGCAGGACTTGAGAAGTTCATGTTTGATTCATGCTTCTGTCGACAAGTTTTGCTGTTAGCATTGAGAAGGAAACATTGGTATCTTTCCGGGTTCTTGTTTCTTAAGTCCTGGAATTTTCTTTTCAACAATCTGAATATTGAGGAAACCTTCACTCTGACACGTCAGCTTTTGTCTGTCTGTCAATGTGCATAATTGTGAAGTAGGGCTTAGTTCAAAGGGGTAGATCCGAGCTGGGTTTTAGCTCTGGAGCCATGGTGTTGGATCATTAGCATAGACGCCCTTAGCTGCGATTCTATGTGTGGAGTCCAGAGAGCTGTAATTTCCCAAGTTTGGTTTCGTTTTCTTCTCTGCTCTTTGTAAACTCTGCATTTTTTACATATGCCAATCATTTAATTTTATGTTCCTTCTAGGAAACAGATTTTTTTTAGTGCCCCCCTGAATTTGAAAATTAGAAAATTGCGAACCTGATATATTTTCCTATCTTAACAAACCTCTGTAGAAACTGTTGCCACCTAGTGTCTTGAAGCCTGTTTAATATTCCGGCATTACATTTTTGTGTAGCTTACTACATTCCATTTGGAGTGTCTCATAAGCAACTCTTCACCTTGCTGACCCTACCTTATTATTTTGGATGTTCTGGTAAAAAACAATACAAATTCAAAGGACATTACAATTGGTTTAGTCTTCCTCAAATGTGCTGCATCTGTGCAAGTCTTAATCAATGCTATGATGCATGATCTAAAAACAACATTCTGAAATACCGGTATACCGGTATATATATGTGAAAAATTGTAATAACTTATGATTAGAAAAAAATACTGGTGACGTCATGTGTACTGCAGCTCATGTGACCTCTTCAGTTTGTTTTATTCTATTCTTATTTCTCAATGTGAAAGAAAACAACTGTTTTTATGTACATAATGCCATTAATAGATCATAACTTGATGTCCTTTCAGGATTTAACACTGGAAATAGCGCTAGTATCCTAACTGACTAACATATATATATATTTTTTTTTTTTTTTTTTTAACTTTATGAATCCTTCAAGAGTATCCTTTGAGAAATTATAAGTCAAAATGAGAATTTTAATTTAATTTATACAGTATGGATAATGAATAATATATATATATATATATATGAAGACATTGTGAATGCAAGTCATAGTAGCTGACTTTGTTGCATAGTGTTTGCGAGTCAGCACTGGAGGGAAAACTCGGGCCATCCAGTCCGAGTTGTTCCTGATTAGCCGGGCCTCGGCCCCAGACTCTGGCAGGTCTGGAGGTCAGATGGCTGCTGTGAGATTTGTTGGTCTGACCGTCTGTTGCCCTGCCAACAGTGCTTGCCAATCACAAACAGCATCACATCACACCTTCGGCTTCCGCACAGGGTTCTCTCTCCCTCTCCTGCACACGCACGTACACAGGGCTTGTGAGTGGGTGAGGAATTGAGCAGCGGTCTGATTTTTATGTCCCCTGGAAATGTGTCAACATTGTACAAGGTTTCGTACAGAGGGGATTAAGGAATTACTCACTAATTAATTGCTTCATAGGTCAAAGAAGAGGATCCTTCAACAGAAGCAGCAGTGCATGTTTGTCCAGAGCTTTTAGAACCCTCGTTCTTACGTAGACCACAGTTCATTACTCTGCCGAATGACTCCCCTCACTGTATCTGTTTAACACGGAGAAGGCTGTTGCAGTCGTTAAATTCTAGCTTGCCAAGCAAAAAGGTCTGTGCCTACCTTATGCCAGAAAACACCACAGAAAGGGTTGAGAGGGAAAGAGAATTAAGTTGGAAGAAATGTATTTGGTCACTACTTTATGACAAAGAGTCTTACAGACCCCCTATTTTTGACAAGTCAGCTAAAACAGGGTATACAGGGTCCTTAATGTTCCAATGTAACATTTTTTTTTTTTCTAATGTTGCCCACATCATGATCTAGAACAGGGTCAGCAACATGGTGTTCCCTATACAAGGCCTGAAGTTCTCCTGAGTTTTGTTCTTAAAATCACTAGTCAACAAAAGGGTCATAATGTAATTTTGGAATTAGTCCCATTTGCAGTGGTATTAAATAGGTGGCAATGATGGTGCTGAGAAGAGTTAACTTGCAATTACTGATGTTGTTTCATTGTTTTGGAAGTCTGTATAAAACAAGTAGCTTTTCATTTTACTGAGTGAAGTAGAGTTGATTTTCTAAAATGTTAAAAAAACATCTGAAGAGTCTAATTTACACCTGGGAGTCATAAAAAAGGGAAAATGTAGCACAATGACAGCTTATTTATCGTCCCTGCTCACTGACTAGTTTTAAAAAGAATTGCATTTCAATACCAGCCACTCAAAATTTGAACTAAAATGTATATACGTGGGATACCCCTGTAACCATGAAACTCCACAGGTAGAGGATTTCATGAACCATGCTGTATATGTGGTGTATGTGGCTCAGTGGTGTAGTGTTAGCACACCTGCCTCGGAAGCAGAGAGTCCTGGGTTCAATATCACTATCTTGAAAATGGTTATCCTGTTTGTCTTGATGAAAGTGTTACTAAATGCATGACTCCATGCAGGTAGCTGGTGTCAGAGTAGAAAGGGCACAGAGTGAAATAGAGACGTTGATTTGCTGTGGCAACTCTTAAAAAAGGCAGAGTCAAAAAGAGAAGAAATCTGTATGAGTAAATCTGATCTACGTTGGGTTTTGAAACATAAATAACAAATAAACAAAATGTTCAGTACAGTCATCCGGATTACAGTAACATGAAGATAAGCTTCATCTTCACACTGATGAAACTGCATTACCTTTACTGTGAGCAAAGTTGGAGCCCTTTACTAACAGCTCATTGATGTTTAAGAAATAACATTTTGTCAGTTAATGGAATTTTGAACCTGTAGAAAAAGAATGTTATCATAATCCCCACAAAGCCTCATCCCAGCACATCATATAGCACAAATGCATTAGTTTTTTTATGTTTTTTTTTTCTTCCCTATTCCAGCAGAAAGAGTCGATAATAAGAGTGAAAATATTCAAATGGGCTCAAAGAAGCTTCTCTGTAAACAAAGCCAGTTTTATTATAAATCAGTGTTTCTTACCTTAAATATGCTCTTTCACCTGTAGGCAAAAAAAAAAAAAAACTTTTATTATCATGTTGGTTTGGTTTGTACAGAATTCTGCTGAGAGAACAAACAGAAGTTACACTTTAAATTGTTCAGAGAAGGGAGGGGGGGAAAGTTATAAGCCATCACACTCTAGCTGCAGTTTCTGATTTAATACTTTAATTAAGAAGATTGAATTATCTCTGGTACGTAATTATCTGGAGCTGAACTGAGACTCAGGCTTGAGGATAAAATGTATGAATAATTCATGTCAAACACCAGATGACGCTGTTCATGTGTAAACCACGAGCATTTTTAAAAAATGGCGCTGACCTTGGAGAAGTCCATGTCATCACCAAACTCAAAAAGTTGGTGTACACACCATTTATAATATTTTAAGGGAATCCTGATTCCCATTATGTTGAGCAGGGGCCTGCCAATATTGTTTTTTTTTTTGTTTGTTTGTTTGTTTGTTTGTTTGTTTCGTTTCGTTTTGTTTTTTTTGTTTTTTTTCCTTCAGTTGACAAAATAAGGAAAAGTAACGTGTTCTACAGCCAGAGAACCAACGTCGTGTCATTTTCCCACAGCATCTGGCTGTTGGAGAAAAAAAAAAATTCACCACAATCCAAAAAGAAAAAAAAAAAAAAAACTTTGAGGGCCATTGGAGACGGTAGGTTTCTTGTTTCCCCTTCACTCACTATGTCCAGTTGCTTGAATTTACTTTTATTTGAATTAAATGACTGAATGACTGAAAACTTACAAAGACTTCTTCTTATAACTAGTCATTATGTATTTTTTTTTTCAGTTCAATAACTTTCAAAATAAAATGTTTCGCAAGATATGCAATGAAAATCAGTTCCTGTGCTCCATTTGCGGATGAAATATCTTGTGCAATATGTGCGCTTTAAAAATAACCTTTTGTTGTAAGTATTAGCATAAAACGAAGAAACAAACAACCACTCTTTAATTCTTTACTTGAAATAAAATTAATATATTGCCTTAAATGATAAATCTGCAATATTCCTGCTCATGTCCTTTAAGCCAAAAGACACATGGGTTATGCTTGTGTGGCAAACTTAAAGAGCAAAGCATTTTCTCATATTAATGAGCAGAGTTTTCAAGAAGATAAATCAAAACTCTGTTTTATTACACAGCAAAGAACATTTTTTTTAAGCTTAAATATTAATTAACCTCAGTACCATGTGTTAATAGGTCATGGAATCGTTACATAGATGCCGAACTGCATTGTTGGTGTAGCCCTACAGTCTTTCGCAATAAAATAGATAGATAGATTGGCTTGTTGAACTGAATCATGGTTGGAAAAATATCTTGCTTTTTTTCTGTCTTTGTCCATTCCACTCTTGCTGTGCTAGCAGGGCTAGCCTCCTCTTCGCCCGCATCAGAACCACTAATCCGCTGTTGAATCTTTGTCGTTCTTCCATTGTTGTACTTTGGCCTAGCTTTCCACCCTTCTTGAAAAAAAAAAAAGATTATCGTGATGATTTATCAAAAATCTATTTGTGGATTCTAGTGAATTTTCTCTGTTCAGGGGCTCCACACTCTAGGTTCCCATAGGTCACAGATCAATAACTTATTCAAAACGGTTTATTTTTACACCCCTTTCTAGCCAACCAACCATCCATCCTCCCATCCATCCATCCAGCCAGCCAGCAAAAGTGCATCTAAAAGGCAACAGACAACACTATGACTGACCCTACTAAACTAAGCTACAGGTTAAGATGCAAACCCAACCAAAAGCACTTAAGAAAATATTGAAAATCAAATTCTGGCCACATTTAGCTCAAACATTTGACTAAAGATTACAGCCCCACTATGCTTCACTGGTAAAGATTACAGATGGTAGCAGTCTTATGCTTCTGCAGGAGCAGCCACTGCAGCATCACTGCTTCAGTATTTGTTCAACAGCTGATGTGAGTGAAAGGCGTTTGAAAATGGATGAGGAGCTTCAGCAGCCCTACTTAGTCTTCTGGGAATTTTCTCTCTTTGAATCAGAACAACAGTCCATTTGTCTGCTCAGCTTCTGTGGCACAGATAAAGACGTGGGCGCAACCTCTCCCTATCCCCAACTGACAGCCGGTTGAAAATGTGTGTGGCACACTTGTTGTAGGACATGGCTACACAGGAACATTATTGATTTATTTATGGAACAATGGCGTTGTCTCCTTGTTACTGTCACATAACCCTTTAGTGATCACCAAAATGGAAAACACAATAAAAAATGTGGGGATCAGACCAGTTAAGGTGGATCAGTACTTGGAATCAGATCAGAACTTAATATATTGTGAGTTTTTTTTTATTTTTTTTTTTTTTCGCTCCTATCCATTCTTTTATGGCGAGGCATCTTATGCAGCACTAGCATCTTCAGAGCATAATAAAAAATGTTTTTCGGCTTTGTAAGCACAGCTTGACATTTAATTTTGCTAAACCAATGAATAGCTGTTTGAAGACAACAGTCCAGCAACTTGGCCGCCTCCATGGTCTTACCATTACTGATACAAAGGAATTCTCCCTGTTGTCTTCGACAGTGGACAAAACAGATTCTAACCAATGTATTATACATTCGCTATAATGAGTTAAATTGTGAGCTAGTGGTTAACGAAGCTGACTTGGATCCACAAGGTACCCGGTTAGAATCTCCCTACCGCCAAGTTACCACTAATGTCCACTGTTCACTTTAGTGATGTAAAAAGTACAGAGGTCACATTAAATACAGAGGTCACATTTCGTCGCAGTGTGTGCAGTGGTGTGAATCACAATGAGTTTGCTTTCCTTACCTTAAATCAAGGATTTATGACAAATTATCAGCGCTAAAATATCCAGGATATTATTAAATTCGCTTAAAGTCTGCCAATTTTTTATCCATAAATTCTTTAAAAATCTGGGTACACACTTTTATTTTATTATTCTTATTTGGCTTCATGGTAAGTAATCATTGCTTATTGGTTAGTACGAACAGTAATGCAAATACTAGTCGCTGCAGAAACTGTTAACAGGAAGCCTTTGTTAAGGTAAGACATGCTGCAGCACTGAAAACATCAGAGGGCTGGAACCAAAAGCCAGATTACATGAGCTCCTACTGGACCTTTTCATCACGTTTGAAGAAAGGCTCTGAACCATGATGTTTCATGGGACCTAACCATGTTATCTGACAGCAAAGGAGAGAAACACAAAAGCAACATTCCTTGATGTGCTACATGCGGTCCAAACAAAAGAAAAAAATATAAGAGGTGTACACAGCAAACGTGTCAGTGGGGAATTTATGTAAATGATACTTCAGGACTGAAGTTGTATGTCCTGCTGTTTCCTTCCTTTTCTGTCTTCATCTACAAGGCTGTGGTTTCACTTATGTTGAATCAAGGGTCTGTCTGAGTCATGCTCCACATGTGACTGATCTCAAGTTTCATTCTTGTCTGGTTATTTTTCATTCAACTGCCAAAGTTATACATCCACATAGTGGATATAAAAAGTCTACACACCCTTGTTCACAGCCAGGGTTTTGTGATGTAGAAAAAAGACACAAGCATGCATTGTTTTTTTTTTTTTTACTTTTTCCAGTTTTGATGTGACCATAACATGTAATAGGAATTTAAAAGCAAACTGATATCTTCACGAGGGAAAATTAAAAAAATGAAAACCTAAAATAACCTTGTTGCATCAGTATGCACCCCTATAGACTAATACTTTGTTGCAGCCCATTTGGCTTTTATTACGGCACTTTTTGGGTAAATGTCTACGACTCTGGCACATCTTGATGTCGCAATATTTGCCCATTCTTCTTTGCAAAATTGGTCAAAATCTGACAGATTGTGAGGGCATCTCCTATGCACAGTTCCCTTCAGCTCACTCCACAGATGTTCAATTAGATCCAGGTCGAGACTCTGGTTGGGCCATTCCAAAAGTTCAATCTTATTCCGGTGAAGCCATTCTTTAGTTGATTTAAATGAGAAGATAAACTTCCTCTTCATCTTCAGTTTTCTGGCAGAAGTCGTGTGCCAACACTGACTGGTATTTTGAGCTGTTCCTTGTTCCCTCCACCCTGATTAAGGCCCCTGTTCCAGCTGAAGAAAAACAGCCCCAAAGCATGATGCTGCCACCACTGTGCTGCACTGTAGGTATGGCGTTCCTTGGGTGATGAGCTGTTTTGTTTTTGTGCCAAACACACCTTTTAGAATTATGGCCAAAAAGTTCCACCTTTGTTTCATCTGACACATTTTTCCACATGCATTTTTTTTTTTTAAATGTCCAAATGTCTTTCTGCAAAATGTAGCCCGGCCTGAATTATGTTCTTTGAGGAATAAGGCTGCCATCTTGCCACCCTTCCCCACAGCCCAGACATATGAAGGAGACAGGAGATTGTAGTTGAGAGATATTCCTCTAACTCCTTCAGTGTTTATATCCACCTCTTGGTTGCCTCTCTGACCAGTTTTCTCCTTGTTTTACATCACCCTTGGACAGCCGTCCAGTTCTTGGTAAGGTCACTGTTGTGCCATATTTTTTTCCACTTCTTGATGACTGTATTTCCTGTGTTCCATGGTTGATTTAACTTCAAAAGTGTTTTGTACCCTTCTACTGACTGATACCTTTGAACAATAAGATCCCTCTGATACTTTGAAAGCTCTCTGCAAACCATGGCTTCTGCTAGAAGAAAGCTACAAAAATGTGATCAAAATCAAAGAGAACAGCTGATTTTTATTTGGAGTTCATCATAGGGACTTTACATGGTGACAGGGTTGTGCTCACATTTAATATGAGTTTGCATGCAATTTGTTAAATCCAAACACAGCCATGTGCCCAGTTATACAGGGGTTTGGACATTTATGGAACATTTTTCCTTTAATTTATATTTTCTATTTTTTCCCTGGTAAAGAGTTCAGTTTGTTTTTCAATCGCCAACTACAAATTGTGGGTTACATTAACATTGGAGAAGGTTATGATATTATTTTCACATCACAAAAACCTGGCTTTGCACACGGGTGTGTACACTTTCTACATCCACCGTACCTGTCTTCATTAAAAAATGAGTTGTAGACGTGTAGCCTCAGAGGTGTTACCATAAAGGTGTACCCCACGAGGTGTCGCTGGTAAACTGTGTCAAAGAGTTTTACCCAAAGAGATGCATCGCCATAAAGGTGTACCCAAGGGGGGGTTGCTGTAGAAGTGTTGCCGTAGAGATCTACCCAAAGATGTATCACTGTAAAAGTATTGCCATAGAGGTGTGACCATAAAGGTGTACCCCAACAGTTGTTGCCATAGAGGTGTACCCCAAGATGAATCGCTCTAAATGTGTGTGACCCAATAGGTCTCACCATAAAAGTATTGCAGTTGAGAAGAACTTCAAGAGGTGTGGCCAAAGAGGTATACCCCAGGAGGTGTTGTCGCAGAGGTTTTGCCGTACAGGTGTATCCCAAGAGGTGTAGCTGTAGAAATGCACCTCAGCTGTGTTGATGTGTCGATGTGTCGCTGTGTTTGCTAAGGTACTGCCAGTTTAATACTAAATACAGTTGGTCATCAGTTCACAATGTGAACTGATGCATGAAAGCACAATGTATGATTGCATGAATAAATAAATAAACCTTATTGAAGACCTAATAGGCATATGTTTCTGTCAATAGTATATCTCCTGAACCAGGCTGCCCCCTACAGGAGTAAATGTCGACCTTTACCTTTTCTTTGCCATGTGGCTGGTGGGCTTACCGCAACACTTTGGACCCATATTACAAATCTGTATGCTGACTATTGTTGTGATGGAGACCTGATGAAGGAAGGACCTAAAGTTCATTACCCTCAAAAATGTGATTATTCTTATATTGATACAGTCTTGTGCAACTGTACAGGTTCAGATTGATGATAAGCAACATTTTAAGACTAAATGTCCTGTGCAGTCTGAAATGACTCCCACTCTAGCCCCTAACAATATCACATCATCCGTCCATCCATCATAGTCCAGTTGTCCGTTATGAGGTTGCAGGGGTAGCAGTCTCCACGACCATCACCCATATCAGACAGCCCCCCCTTGAACCTTCTTCCAGGTGGTACGACTGCTGAAATGCATCACTTGCCCCACACCAATGACTGAAACATTGACCTTTGGCTAAAGTCGCACTGTACAGTAGAATATCATTAAAGACAGATTAAATAACTACAGTGATTCTATGACTGTGTCATTGGACTTTTACAGACTTCACAGTGAAAATAGTTGGACCTGTTTAGATTGCTATGAAGCTTTGTCTCACTGCAGCTGCAGGACATTTACACACAATGTAATTCTGTGTAAATTCTGCATCACTTTCTGTGAACAACCTCTTCATTTTCCCTTGCTCGGCTTCATTTCCTCCTCCTCAGGTGAAGCAGAAGCAGAGCTAATGGATTTAATCTGGAATCAGTAAACCAGATGATTAGACTTGTTAGATTCCCAGGTTTGCTGCAATTCATGGACTGGAACCCTGTTTGTCAAAACCACCCAATGAAGTTCTCCTGTTTGCCTTTTTTCTGTATTTCCCTATGCTTCTATTTGACTTTGGTATACTGCTGAGACACAAATTCCGATTCTGTTCTTGTCTACAACCTAATCTATGATACTTTTTTATTCCCCTGCTATCTTTTGTTGAACTGCACCACTAGTTCAGGTTGAGAAGAAGCCAACTTCTCCATCCAATAGAATATGGATGAGATTGTTTTTATCTCAGATGTTGACTAAAAGAATGCAGATAATATGGAAATTGGTCTATTCAAGCTTCATGCAGTTTTTGAGAAAAATGCAGTTTTTTGCCATGTCGCAGATCAAATATTGGTTCTGCGAACAAAGCATTTCAAATACAGTATGTATGTAGAATCGAAACAGACAGGATTAATTAAAGGAGTAGTAGTGACGAGAGGTCTCTATATTTTATGTCTTGAGTAATCATTATCATTATGGTGGTCTTGTTTCTAACAAATTATTGGGGAAAAAAAAGTAAAATATTAATTACTAAGCTAAATGGGCCAAGTCTGCTCCCTGGGCCTTAGCTTGCCCATGCGTTCTGTAAATGCAATGGGAGGTCTTTCCAGTGAGATTGAGGTGTGATGATAGCATTAAAGAGAAAATTGTTCATGGGGCACCTCATGAACAAATGCATGGCACCATGACACCACGGTTTGGTGACCAAACTAATAACAACAAAGAAAGAAAACAAATACACTGTGTGTGCATGTGTGTGGAGCTGCTGGGTAAAAGTCACGGCATGTCATTGATTTCCTCACTGAACAGATGTTTGTGGAAAGTGGAAATAAGACTTTCTTTCTGTCAGCCGTGTCAAGAAGCGTGATAAACAGAATGTAATCTCTCTATCTCTACCACTTCAATCAGTCTCACAAACCAACACTGTGTCAGAGCCTTTTGATTTAAGTTTTTAATACTGACTTTGGAGAATTCCTATCCTGCACCAGCTACAGGCAAAGTGAGTCTAACAATGATTGAATTTCAACTAATGTTCCTCAATGAATAATGTTGATTTGATTTATAAAATGTTATTCTAATAATTAAAAAAAAGTGTTGTTCATAATGTTAAGCTCTCTCTCAGCATAGGTCAGAATTTCCCAGTACAGTGATACAAGTATTCATTCCTGGTCCAGGCGCTTAACTTAAATTCACTCGTATCTCAAATCTATTCTTCCCCATTTAAAGTGACTAAAACACATGAATGTGTCTCAACCCTTGAAAAAAACAACAATTGAGCATTAAAACTATAAAATAAACACAAAAGTTGAACAAAAAGTGAGCTCAAAATTCACAAAGTTGATTCATTTTTAGTAGCAAAGATTTGATGTGTGTGTGTGTATGTCATGCCATTCAGGAAATTAATGTTTGAATATATGTATATACAAAAAGTCTGAATGTATATACAAAAAGCTTGAATATATATACAAAAAATTATGAATATATATATACAAAAAGCTTAAATATATATACAAAAAGTATGAATATATATATGGATATTTATACACAATTTGAAGGCAAATGAAATAATCAATCATCAGTAATGCAAAAAGGGATTCATGTTAACCTTTATTTAAAGATATGTTGTTTGATAGATTTATTCATGTTACTATGTTGTCTTTAAAATGTCTATTTGTTCACGGGTTACTCGTCCACTCACGGAGCGTGATCCGTTAGACGTTCGCTGTTTTTTTTCCTGTTGTGATTGAAGCAATGTCCATAATAGTTCTTAATAAGGAGACGAAAAACAACGAAGAGAGAATTAATCTAAACGTTTGTGTCTCATCGACGTTTTTTTTTGCTGTTTATCTTTTTCGCTACGCTGTGTGGGCACAACACAGACCGGAGTCTGGCTGTGGGCGCTCTGACCTCATCTGGGCGGAGCTACGGCTGAGTTTTGTATATATATATTCAGACTTTTTGTATATATATTCAGACACTTTGCAAAGAAAGTCTGAATTTGTATACAAAAAAATCTGAATATATATATATATATGTAAAATCTGATAGCTTGTAGTGCCGCACAACGTTTGTAATGTTCAATCTTGAAATAAAAACAACTCAAAACTAAATTATTGCAACATTAAAAGTACTGTAATTATCTCTGTAAAATACAGTACATTTAGTTAAAAGTAATTATTAAACCAAATTCTGACATATTTTGATGTCCCTTGATTTACCAAAACATCCATTAATCTTTGATGATACATTTCCCTGATCTCGGATCAGTCTTTAACCTCCGGCCCAATCCCTTCGTTTCTCATGTGAGGATGAGGAGGCGGCGCTGATAAGAGACCGGGTTGGCTTCACTCAGATGTTGACATTTGCTCACAGCAACTGCTCCTCTTCTAATTGGCAGCTGCTGATAAGATGCTGTCAGCGACAGTAGTGGAGGCAGCAGCAGGAATGTTGGGTGATGACAGCAGCTCAGGTGTCAGTGGGTGGACAGCACTAAACCCAAGACCACAACCTTGAAAACTTTCTAGCTTTGTCACTCTATCCAAGGAATCCTCTTCATGTTGAACAGAATAACCTTAAATCCAGCTCTGGTTTCTGCTCAATTCATTAACATGATGTTTCAGTGGAAAGTTTAGTTCAAAGAGTCTGATTCAACAGCCGTCGACACCACAAGGGATCATGTCATTAACCACTTCACAGACCCTTGATGTAGACTTTTAGCATTTCAACCACGTCTGTGGTAGTAGCCAAGCTGGATGTTTATTGATTGATCAAATGAAGGGTTTGTTTGTCTGCTGTACAGGCATGGATTAAAAATGGGGGTAACCCCGCCCCCCTACTTTTTAATTCTAGGGAGGAAGCCTAGATAATCATAAGGTAGGTTATGGTATTAGCTATTACTGCAAACCACTTATTCTGTGCTATTGGTGAAGACTTTCTTTTAGAATGAATTCTGTGAGTATTGACCTCTGGATGACCTGTACTATTGATCCATTCATTCATTCATCTACGTGAATCTTTATTCATTTTTCACTGTGGTTACTGCCAGACTACTGCCACTGAGACCTGACAGCAGATAAAAAGATGAAGATGAATACATGAAGTACTTACAAACAAAATATTAAAACCTCAATATGAAAATGGGCAACACACTGTGAGACAGAAATTGGTTTATCCAAGAGACGGGTTTTCAAGACACAAGCCGCAGGGCCAACTCCTCAGGACAGGACTCAGCTATCCATCCTATTTTGAGGACCAGAACATTCAAATTTTGGCCAGGGAAGACAGATGGTGTGAGAGAGGGACAAAAGAAGCTACTTCTGGTGGTAGTTTGAGACACAACCCATCTTCCACGTTAAAAAAAAAAAAAAAAAAAAAAAACCTGAATGTCCAGTTGTCCAACTTAACTCTTCAACCTTGACCATGACCTGGACTTGGAAGAGGTGAAATGTTTTCCAAAAAACATAACTAAACCCTTTACCTTGACTATAACCTGGATGACTGAGAACCTTCATCGATATAAATATAAAATAAATATATTTTTTTAAAACATGGATATAGTGTTTCACCTTGTAACCGTAATGTAACCAGCTAGAAAAGTCAATTTAAGCAGTAAAATGTATTTTACTCTAAATTTGAGAAAGATAAATATTAGCTGGTTGCAGTGTTGGCAAAGAGATTAAAGATGTAGGAAATGGCTATCAGCAAGTGTCAGTAAGTCAGTGACTGTGCTGCAGTGACATGAGAATCTCCATGTTCTATAGATGTTTTAATGAATCTCTATGAAATGATTGGTGCCTGCACTGTGTCTTATATTCTTCTAGTGACTCCACTAGTACTATAATATTAATAAAGTGCTGAATTGACTAAACCCGCCGATGCAGTTGGTCAGATTTCAGGCACATGCAGCAGATGTTGTTACTGGCAGGAATGGTAGCACCTCTCCTGGGTTTGAGCTGGTGCTGAGAGGACGTTTTATTTAATGCCGGTGTCTCTTATTTTGGATCATGTCTGATTACGATAGTGTATTAAAATGCTACATTTTCTACCCGTGTCTTCTCCGCCACAACTGACTTATATTAATGTAACAAAAGCAACTTAGTAGCTGATGTACAGTCTCATATGAAGAGTGCCAGGATCAATCTGTAACATGTAGTTTCCCAAAGAAATCGGTGGACAAAAATAATGATGAAAACAGAAGAAATATATATATGTCCATTAAGATATATGAGCATACTATGTACAGCAGGAGTTGATACCTTAACAGCATAAGTCATAAATGACTGTTTAGTTCAAATATAAAGCTTAAAGGACCATTGACACATGATAACTGTTTATTATCACTTATCAACTCAGCAGAAATATCAGTCAATTTATCATAGCTCAGAATTGATGAAACTGTCCTACTCCAAGAAAAGTCTATGTAAACAAAACATAAAATATAACCCGTAACAATATTTCAATAATAACTGGATTGAATCAGAAAATCAGTCAAACTAAACGCCCTTTTAGTCTATTTTAAGTTCCGGGATCCCCCCAAGTATTCTCTAATGAACCAGCCAGAGTCGATACCATTTCTTCTCTAAGCTTCTTAGAATTCCCCATGAGACTCTGTATCGGAAAATGAACGGCCACGTTTTAATGATAGATTCAATTTAGCTCTTACATATTTAACTTTTTTTTTTCTTCCCCTGATGCCAGGTAATGAGCAACAAAAACAAAATAAATGTTAAGTATTGATTCCTCATGCCCTCTTTCTTTGGTACGTGCTAATAGAGAGTAGCTTCATCTACACCAACTCAGGTGCTTCTTTAAGTTCTAAATACTACTTTCCTTTCCTTGTTTCCCTTTATAATCACATTTCATTATATTGTGCGTAACCACTAAACAACATTACAAAGACACACATAGAAATACAAAAGTGGTTTTCCAGTTTAATGCAAAAATTAAAAATAACTACAATGTTCTGTAAGGATTTTCCAAAAGCAGCATCATGTTGACAAAAAACATCAATGGTAGTCAGCCACCTCCTTGTTCTTTCAGCTTATCCCATTTTTCAGGGGTTGCCACAGTGAGTCAACAACTTCCATCTCACCCTGTCCTCCTCATCATCCACTCCAACTCCAACCACCTCCATGTCCTCCCTCACTGCATCCATAAATCTCATCTTGGGCCTTCCTCTTCGTCTCTTACCTGGTAGCTCCATGTCTAGCATTCTTCTCCCAATATAACCACTGTCCCGCCTCTGGACATGTCCAAACCCTCTTAATCTGGCCTCTATAGCTTTTTCTCCAAACCTTCCTGTCTGTGTTGTCGCCCTGATTACATCATTCCTGATCCTGTCTATCCTTGTCACCCCGAAAGAGAATCTCAGCATCTTTAACTCTGCCACCTCCAGCTCTGCCTCTTGTCTTCTACCTATTCCAAGTGTCTCTAGTCCATACATCCATACAAACTTAATTCAGAAAGAAATCCATCCACTGTGGATCGAACCAGTAATGTCCTTGCAAATGTTTTATAGCAATTACCCTTTGGGAATTTTCTTGTAAACTTTGAGAGAAGTACCTGCAAACAAACCTCTCTGTATTGTATTTTCCCTGGTATTGATTATCCGTGGCCATTGGAGACATCTTCTCTTCAGACATGGATTATTGTAACAATCCTTTTTTGTCTCTGTGCTCCAGCAGAGTGACAGCAGCTCCATTTTTTTTTTTTTTCTCTTATCTGCCACGCTGCTTGCTTGTTCCTGTCAGACATCAAACACAAAGGGTAAACAACAGATTCACAGAAGCTCTCCCAACTTTTTTCCCCGGCTTCATCTACCCACCGTGTGGGTGTCAAGGTGTCCTTCAGGCGTCAATTGACACATTTAATTTTTGTGTCTTACATGATACAATTATTTGGCAGAGCAATGACAAGTTGTGAGAAAGCAATAGAAACAACAACAGCAGCAGCAGCAGCAGCCTTAGCCTCTGTCAGCAGCTGGGCTGCAGCCTGGACACATGTTGTCTGGATTAGAGTTAGACCAGAAGCTCACGCAGCCTCAACAGGAGCTGTTCAATCAGACGTAATGGTTGAAACACAGATGTGGATTTTCATATTTCTTATATTGTCTGGCAGTGGTGACAGGAGAATCAATTTTTGCAGTATACAGTATTAATACTTGCACATTGAGTATTGATTGAGCATTAAATGTTCCCAGATATCAATACTCATTTAAAAAATTTAAAAGCGCATCGGTCTCTCTCTGACATTTGTTAGGGTAACCTGACGCATGCAGGATCTACTGTATATAGGGCTGAGTAGGAACCTGTGAGTAAAATGAAAGCGCTCCAATGATCTGATATTGAAACATAAATCATTGATTTGTTGTTGAGGTCTGGTTTTCGAAAATGTTTCTTGGACTTCAAAATAAACATCTGAGACAGGGTCCATACATTAGCAAGCGAAGGTTGACAAAGCAATCATTCCTTCCATTATTTATCTTCATCCGCTCACCCATTAACGGGTCTGAGGGGCAGCAATCTCCTTGACTGCCACCCAAATCATACTGCTCCATACTGTGAGCCACCCTTGTGGGTGGTGAGTCCACTGATGTCATGCTGGTTAGTGTGATTTAGGTGGCAGTGGTGGAGTCCTGGCAATATATAAGAGGATGAAGATGGAAGAATGAATGAGTTTACCATACTGAAAATAGCTACATCTAGGGTTAGATTTAACTTTGCAAATACCCCTGGGTTATTTGCAATATACCTTGGGTAGGCTGTCTCAGTGAAGGTAAATACCACAGTTACCCAGTAGTTGGATGGGAAGTGAAACATATTCAAGGAACTTACCGGTACTATGTCCTGTTGCCCTCGATGTAACTTTTTGGATTTGATGACCTGGATGACTGAGAACGTACAGATATACAGATATATAAGTTCATCTCGCTTATAGGAACAGTACTTTTGCTTGAAACACTAAAATCAATTAATGTCAATTGACCACTGACCACAAAGGAACAGTAAATCTTTGACCAACAATGGTAGCAGTAACTTATTCAGATTACGTAGTGCGTTGGCCTGTATTTTTATGTAATTTATCGGATTGATTATCACACACTATCAGCATCAATTCAGGCATCTATCAGGCTTCCTGGACTATTTTCTGTAATACCCTCAATCTGTAACTTTCTGTAATACCCTCAATCGTACACATCTTAGTATTTTTTAAAATGTAATCAAACAATTTACCATTTATTCAGTTTGCTAAGAAACATATTATCATCTTCAAATCAAAAACTGATTTAAATTATTAATTGAGTCAGATGTTCTCACTTGGTTACTCACACTGGACTGGAGGTTTTGTACTTGTGAGTGTGAGAAGGAGGTGGTGGGTATGTCACTCCATGTTCTAATTTGGTGTTAGATTATCAAAATGCTTGTTTTTTTTTTCTTCTCCAAATCAAATGTTACTTCGAAATATCAAAGTCTGACACATGTGTGCGAAATGACCCGCAACCAGGCTGATGCAAGCGGTGAAAATCCACATTTTTTCTTTTCTAACTTTCTTGAAAAAGAAAGGGGAAGTAATCTCCTTCCCTAAAAATATTTTTGAAAAGCTGTCCACCCATCATCAAATTGGTTAAAGCTCAGTACCACTACAAACAGAAAAAAACATGGTAATTATAAAATATATAATGTTAAAAATAAATTTGTCCTGAACAATCTGCTCCAAAAAAGAAAAAATAACAGTGTCATTTTTTTGTACCTTGCAGGTTATACAATATCACAAGGGTATTTTTTTGTAAAAATGACAGCGCTACAAAATCTGTTTACTCTGTTAGAGTTTCAACAGTGATCACATCGCCCTCCTCACCCTCCTCACCCTCCTCACCCGCCTCCGTCTCCTGCTCTGGTATCAGTTATCTGTTTTTTGTCTGTCACATTCTGTGCTCTGATAAGGAACACAAGAGTCACGCTCCTGTTCAGGGGTGAATGTTTATTCACTGACACAAACGTGTAAAAAGATCCTGCAGCACAATTTGAATAAAAATAGATTCCGATAAGGCCCAAAAAAATAAATAAATAAATAACGAAACAAACATGGCACCTTCAAAGCAAGAAATGTGAACAGTGGAAGCTCTTCATCCTTTTCAGTCATGCGCATGATAATGTTTGCACCTTCTTCTTCTTCATCTTTTATCGGTCTGAGAATTTACATTTGAATGAGTGTGAAGATTCTTTTTGCCACATTTCAGCAGCCGTGGGTGTTTGCTGCTATTCATTCCATCACCCTCAACTGATTTTTTATTTTTTTTTGTTAAGACAGCTCCTGGTGGCTACGTTTGTTGGCAAAACACTCGGTTTCGTTAACATGTAGATTAGCTTCTTCATAAGTTAATGCTTTATTTGTTGGAGTTTTGGTATTCGTTTTACAAATCTTTATTTTTAGTGTATTTATTACAATTATAATTCTAATTAATATCTGTGTTTGAGGTTTGTTATATTCACTGTTTCCTTTTCTAGTCGCTTTCAGCAAATTAATAATGTGACATAAGGCTGAGGCTAACTCTTCAGTCTCCCAAATTATGTCAGGATATCGAACCGTAAAACCAGGGCTTTAAATCTAAAAGGTTTTTCCAATTAGTTCGTTCCGAATAGAAACAGTGTTTAATGTCTCTGAACCAGTTAGAAAAAAAAAAAAAAAAACATATATATAATTCCTGGAACGTTTAATTACGTGACTTGTTAGCTCTATGTCCGTTCACGTTGCATTTAGACTTGTTTGTTGGCAGTTCACATGGACAATGTTTCTCAGAATGTCTTCCCATCTAGAATTAATTTGTTTGGACTTTAACAAAGAAGTACTGTAGTCTACCTAAAAGGCTGTTGATAATGCATTGCCGCCCATTTACAATGCCCAATGTTAATGAGATGAAACTAAGATTTTCCATAATGACTTATTTTATTGTCTTATTGATGCTTTTGAGGTGTGAAAGCCGTTTGTAGTCTGTCCTCCCCATATAGTCCAATGGTCCACCCCCCCTCTATTCAGTCAGTAGCACAGTAAAAGGCACAGGAAGTGACCCTCATTGAATCATTGCTGGCTCCTATTGTAGGTTTTTTTGTTGTTCTATGAACTGCTCCAAAGACCTGGTTAAAAGATTCCTTTTTCCTTTATGTCTCCTTTGTCTTCCTGTTATTGTGACATTTTAAGCTCATTTGAGGCTTAAAACATTAACATTAACAACCCATTTATTCTATTCATGCTAGCTAAACAGGAAAAACTAACTTAGGAGTTTGCTTTTCTAATTTACATTTTTAACATGAGTTGGGTTGACTTTTTTATTTTTTTTCCAAACACTGTTTGATGTTAAGCAAGTGTAGGCGTAATTAACTCCTGACCTCAGCACCATCTTTTTTACCATCTTCATCCTCTTATTCTCCACAACTGCCAACCAAATCACACCGCTTCATACTGTGAGACTTCATGTAGGTAATGAGCCCCCTGGATGCTCAGCGCACCTCAGTGGGAACCTGGCAGCTGGTAGATTAGAACCTGCAGCCTTGTAGACCCAATTATGCATCCTTAACTGCCTGGCCACCACTCGCACCTACATTTGAACCTATGCTGTTTCCTTGCAGAAATATCCAGACTGTACCTTTAAAGCCTCCTCTGTCATCTGTACATCTTAATCCAATCTCCTCTGCTCTTTAATGAAGTGTGTTTTAGTCAAACATGGAACACACACTCTTCAATTGCTGCTACAACTAATCATCAGAGCTGCTGAGCTTTATCATAATTACGGGATCAAGGAAGCAGAGAGAAGGCTGGTCTTACATTATTAAAACACGCATGCACTCACATGTATATATCAGTGCATCAGTTGATACAGCACGGACATGTCTGAGTTTCTAAGAAGCCCAGATGATTCGTTTCAGATAAATTTGTACGCGCTTATTTTTTCTAATGTTCGCCTGTTACTTACCTTCCAGGAATCTTACAGCGGTCTGTTATTAACCAACAATGTATGGAGTTCTTCTCACCTGCCTCACATGTTTCAACCTCATGAGCACGCACACACCTACAGCATCTTTTGAAAAGCCCTGAAGGTCATCCTCTCCTACAATATAGCTGAGCTGAAAGCCTTTCCCCTGAAAGCACGTGTGTGCTTGTAATACATAAGTGTATGAATGCACATGTTCACCAGGTAACTGGAAAATCTGCAACACTTACAATTAATTCTAATTAAGATTAATGGCCACCATGTACATTGTATTAGTATTATATTCACCAATTGTGTTTAGTGTCACTGCTGTCATTAAAAAAAATGCATAATAATGCATGGGGCAATTGCAGCTGCTGGATCAGAACCTGAAGCATTGTGGACCCAAGTCTGCTTCCTTAACCACTAGGCAAAATATATATTATAATCACAAAATAGTAAAAGACCGGCAGTGGTGAACTCTGAGCGATCCATGTCATGCCGAAACCCATCTAGACAATGACAAATAACATTTCAGATTTATTGAACCAACACTAAGTTAGCTCATATTAAAAATCTAAATCAATAACACCAAATGAAACAAAGTTCATAAAGGGAAAATAAATGCAGTTGTGTCGTTATTACTTCAGCCTTGAAAATGTCCCCCAATTTGTCATGTCGCCCTTCTTTACCAAGGGAACCCGCCCCACACTTTGAGAAACACCTTTAAGCGACACTTGTAGTCAATTGAAAATGTTTGATACAGTAAACTATATACTTTATACCAGTGGTCCCCACACACCGTGGGTCAGTTGGTACTGGGCCGCACAGAAAGAAAAAATTAATACACATAATTTGTTTGATTCATTGTCCAAGTCTTAATTATGTTTTATTTTGAAAATTGTCCTGGACACCGTAAGTCACGTGATACATCCCGCTAAATTTAAAAAAAAAGATCAATTGCTGGAGATCGCAAATGACGGGGCCCTAAAAGTCTGTTCGAGACATCAACTCTGCCGTTTTTCTGGATTAAAAAGTCATGGCAGAGTACCCTGAGATCGCCACAACAGCACTGAAAACCCTGTTGCCATTTCCAACATCGGATCTGTGTGAAGCAGGGTTTTCTGCAGTGACGACCACGAAAACAAAATTACGGAACAAACTGGAACTAAGCAGGACGCTCCGGGTGTCATTGTCTCCCATAACACCAAGATGGGACCGACTCATTACAACAAAACAAGCTTAGGGCTCCCACTGATTCAGTGCTGCTGTGAGTAGCGAGTATTTTCATACACTTTGTTTTTGTGTTGTGTCTTATTTAATGGTATGTTTCAACATTACCTCAGCGACCAGAGTGCGTTTCATTGTGTTGGGGCAGTGACGTCGCTGAAAAAGTTTCACATGATTCCACAGTGGATTTACAGTAATTTTTTATTATTATAGAGAAAATACAACAGTTTTAATGCCGGTCTCATCATTTTATTTTGTTTATTTCTGTTACACCAGGCCATGAAAATATTGTCAGACATTAAACCGGTCCGCAGTACAGAAAAGGTTGGGGACCACTCCCCTCCTTTATACTACACAAAAACTTGCATATATGTACTGTATATACAAATGTGCATGTTCATGTAAAGATACGTATATGTGCTCTTCTATCAGACCTATATCACTGCCAACATTCAGCCAGTCCTTTTTTGATAACTATTCTTTGCTAAAGATGCACACTAGTTTTTGTTCTACCTTTGTATTCTGCTGCTTCATGGTCCAGCGTCACGTCTACCTCTTGTCTCCTGTTTCTCTCTCAAGCGTCTCCTGTCGTCCCAGTCTCATCCTTCCACCTCCCTCTTGATTTTGTTCTCCAGCGGCTGTAATAAATCTGCAGTTAGCTGTTAAAACCCTGTGCATTTTCCACTAAATGGCCCCCAGCGTCTCTCGGCCTGCTGTCTGGGTTTACGGCCAATGGGCCCTAAAATGACTTAATTTCCTTTCTGCTTCCTGGGGGAGCTTTCAGAGGAGCTAGGAGTCGACTGCAGCCTTCAGAGACAGAAACAGGAGGCATCTGGCTGAAATGAATCAACTTTTTACTATTATCTCAAAGATTTTTGAGATATCAGTCATGATTGACTCCAAGTCATTTTTGGTCATGATTGGTGAAAAAGCATCCTTTAATTGTTATCTTGGTCTTTATGTGACACCTGCTCATTTTTTGTAAAAAAATCAGTGCTGTGTCCTGCTGCAGAATCGGGGCTAATACAGGCCGTAGCAGACTCAACGGTGGAGTAAACAGAAAATTCAATTTGTTCAGTCATCAAATGGTTTGAACCCAGATTGAATGGATTTTGTCATAAAGTTAACAATGACCTGAATTTAATGATTATAATTGCCAGACTAATAGGATTTTTTTTTTTTCAGATTAATAAGTTAGCATATAATATTATAATTGTATATGTGTTTTTAAATGTAAAGCAAACCTGCCAGAGTGAACATGTTGTTGAGGTTGGTCCAAAATGTGGCTTATACCTGATAAAAAATGAATAATCCTGATATTATTCCTCTATTTTCTTTTTCTTTTAAATTCCCTTTCAACTTCTTTTCTTAGCTTTCCCTTAATTCCCATCTTCTACACCAACCTCAAGAACATTTCGGCCACATCACAATTCATTTTTAATCCAGTACTTTAACATATGAATTATACTTAATATTTTGATTAATAACATTTGTTTCCAGTGTCTTGTTCAAGCCCTTCTTGGAGATTAACTTGAGTAGTTAGAACCTGCAAGTATATTTTTTTGATATTTTTATATTTTTTTTCCCACCCCGGACAGCTGTTTGCTATTCCTTCTGGAGCTCCACATATTAAAGCTTCAGTGTGGGATGCTTCCTTCAAAAGGAGCTCAGGCTGCCTGCCCTGAAGGTCATTCTGAGGCTCAGAAATCAGAAGCCTGCAATGATTGACGCTCAGAGCTGAAAAGCCTGAAAGTTTAATTGATTCACAGGAAAGAAGGAAGTGGAGGAGTCTAGGTCAGCAAGGACAATAAGGGGCATCGGCTGAGCAATTACTTCCACGTCAGCTGGGCAAAATGATCTGAAAATATATGGCTTTACGTTCCAATTCATGTTATTTGGGTTTTAGATGTTTTAATTAAATATCCGTGGATATATCAACATATCCACGGTGTTTTAAAGGTTCTGTCTCTATCTCTGAGGATTTAATTATTTTAAAAAGTAATTCCATCAGTCCAATGTCATTTGTTCACCATGCTGCATTCACTTATTTGTGTTAGTTCTCATGTTTTCCCAGTTTCCTACATTACATTGTCATGACTGTGTTATTGCCTGAGAGCAACATAATTACATGCATTCCACCACAAGTCTAGGACACCCTGTAAAACAGTCTGGCCTAAGTTAGTATTTACTTGTAGACTAAAACTATATAGAAAGATTGGTATTCTAAGTAAACTAATATAACTGACAGTTAAGCTGACAGTTAAATTCTGTCTATAGGTTGGTTGAAACACTGATGTTAGAGGTAAAACAAAAACTAAAGGAAAAACTGGATTGCTTCTGTTTAAGCAAAGCAGTTAGTTGCAATGTGTTTGTTTTCTGTAAGTTAATTAATTTAAAAGGAAACTATAGCGTTGCGGGGAAAAGGCATAAAGATAATCACAATACAAACCAATTATATCATTAGGGGGAGTTTGTTGGGCCTGATTACAAACCTAAATGGGCTACATCTAGACCCAAAGGTCCGCCATCTGCCAGGTTGCTCTGAGTATAGCATTGTCCCAATCCACGTAGCGTCCACTAGGGTTCACCACCCACAGTGGGGCAGTGTTTTGTACTGCAGACCTGCTAAGAGATAAGGGGACGGAAGAAAAAAATGTTTTGGAGACTGCTTTAGTACATGTTACACTCTTCTCTAAATTACTCCAGTCAGTGGCTTTGTACTGATTTTCTAACGAGGCAGTGAAGTCTCCGTCACACTTGCTGTCACCGAGTCTGTTTTTATCAAGACCGCACGACAGCAACAGTAACACAAACCTCAAAAAGTAGGAGGTGTGGGTGCGTGGGTGTGTGTGATAGAGAGAACGAGAGCGAGAAAAAAGACGGAGAAGGCAAACAGAATTAATTCAGCATCAGCAGTCGAGTTTTAACCCAAGTCCTGACAGACTCGGACCAGAGTGTTATCTCCACAGCAGACCGTCTGAGGTGCGAAGTGTGTGCACGCATTGGCGTGCTCGTTTGTTTTTATGCGTGCAGCAAGCTCTGCTGTTTATCACCGGCAGCCGTGCTAGTTTTGGTAATAGACAAAAAGGATGGAGGCTAAGCAGCCACAGCCTTTTACGTAGGTCTGTCAGAGCAACGGTGGTGAGGTGGAGGAAGGAAACCCAGCTCATGTACGGCTGTGAACTGATGACCTGTAGAATGGGCCTCTTATCTGCGTAAATACGTTGTGTTGTTCCGTTTCCCAAATGACAGTCTGCGTTATGCTACTGCACTTTGGAGAACCATAAAAACTAGGGCGAATGAGGGTAAAACCACATTCAGGTATTCATCGTGATGAGGTTCTTGCAAACTTTTCCGAGGTTCAGCTGATGATCGCATCAGCGTTTGTGCTTTGCGGGGCTCTAATTGTGTTGTGTGTAATTGCGCTTTATTGCTAGTGACAGCTGTAGTTGGAGGCATAATGTTCTCAAAGTGAGTGTGAAAGTGAGATTTCAGTAATGCCTGGAGGGACTCTCGCAAATTTGCTACAAATGTTCACTTGATTTCATGGATAAACAAAGAGTTAAAAGCCAGACATTACTCCGACCTCCACGCCATCTATAAATTTGAGCAGTACTTATTCATACTTTCTTTCTTATACTTCCAGGTCATGTTATCCAAAGCCATTGAACTTCTTCTTAGATCTTTTGATCTTTTATAAGTGCCATTTTAAATCATTAATACTTCATAACACTCTACTACTTGAATAACTTTTTTTTTAAATAATTTCTATAACTTTTCTTATTACTTCCAAGGCTAATTAAAAGTACTATTGTTGTCAAATCAAGTGAGTACATGGCCAAAAGTGGCCCCACTGGACAGAAGTTGAGTTCAGATGTTGGTTTACGGCTCATCTACTTATAAGTACTTTATTTTTTATACATTCTAATTCTCTAAACCAAGCAGTTTCTGAAGCACAAATGGTTTTCTCTAATTTTAAGAGAAACAACATGTTCATCTCCTTTCGGTTTGTTGTGCTCACTGTCTGTCTTCTAGGGAAGTCTCCATCCAATACCGAGGACTAGTAGCAGGTGCATAATGGGCCATATAATCTGATACCAATGCCCAAATACCCAACTTTTCTTTCTGTATACTGAGTTTTTATGCTACTTTCAGTTTGAGTATTGCTATCAAACATGTTACATAACCTATTTATCCATCACCCCAGTGTGAGACAAAAAAACTGATGTTTGTGCTGTTCTGTCAAACTTCTAAACAATATACACTATCTCCATGCTAACGTATTTCCTAAGAAGTCTCATTAGACTTAAGTTGTTTTTTTTTTTTCTTCACAGAGGGAATCTGTAATATGACGATGGACTCCAACTCCATAACAATGCCTATGTCAGACCCTAATGCCTGGGCCACAGCCATGAACAACCTAGGGATGCCTCCTATTGGACTGACTGGACAGCCTCTCATACCAGGTACTAATCACAGAACCCAACAAGACCCCAGTAGCATCACGATCAGAACCACTGAGGTTTAGGCTCATAGTCACTCAAAAACACTATGTTTTATAAATGTGTGAGATTCATGAGCCTGAAACGTAACATTCATTTCAAGTGGCATTCAGACGGGCTTCAAAATGTACTCATTCCTTCAGGTCTGCATCTTTGACGAAGGAGTTTTTTTTTTTTTTTTTCAACAATCAGTTTGTTCCGAACTGAAAAAAAAAAAAGGTATTGTGATGTTTCTGGGTTTTGGATTCCACCATACAATCCAGTATGAATTATTCTAAAGATGGTAAACAACTAGCTGGTGCAACTAAATGTTGAAATTAGCTGACAAGCATACTGAATTCTAGTACTTAAAATATGTTTAAATGCCATTTTGTTGTTTTCAGAGACGCAGAGGTTTGTTTTTGTTCATTCTTCTAATTATTCTTTAAAGCATGGGTGTCAAACATACGGTCCATGGTCCAAAACCTGCCCCTGTTTGTGTTTAATTTGGCCAGTTTGATACATTTTAAAAATAGAAAAAAAAAATCTCTGTTCACCATATGTTTTTGTAAAACAAAATGTCTTTAATTAAAATTATATTTCATAGTATTACTTGCAAAACAAAGAGAACATTGACTTATTGTTTACTGTTATTTTTAGATAATACCATTATGATTGTACTGATCTGACCAACCTGATATTGACTTAAACCATATGCAGCTATTAAACCAAAAGCACTTGTATAAATACAGAGGAAAAAAAAAAAGGGAAATCACATATGTAGAGAGAGCTCAGCGATGATTATTTAAACAAAAAAAAAAGTAGATTTTCTTTTTTTTTCCATTTTTTTGATTTTCCAAAGCAATAGATATGATATTACTGAGGAAAAATGCATAGGCTTTTACCAAACCAAATCCGTTCTAGGCGTATTTGTAGGCGTGGTGTATTTCAACAGTTAATATTATGGGATTTCAAACGATAGAATTTCAGTCGTTTTTTATTCCGTTATGAAAATCTCCAGGAGCGTTTCTGGAAGCGCCGAGCTGAGCTGCTGTATTGTGATCTGCCTATTAAAATTCAGCCTGGCCGATTACCCTGCTGTCTATAACATTACATTCAACAGCATCCTCCCACTCTCCATCCCTAAAGAGTCTTTTTTTTTATTTCTTCCCCTCCTCACGAGGAAGCCTATCCCTAAAGCCTTCTATAAATCACTTCCCACTTCTTAGCTCAAATGCTCTTTCATATTATTTTTTGAAATATGCCATGGTTTCGTGCCCTGCACATGCGTATGCACACACACACACGCACGTATGCATGCGTGTGTGTATAGATTAGAGAGCGTTCTCACGTGCACTTCTGGGACAGACGACAAACACACTCAGACTCAGCATCATTATATATATACATATATATATAGAGAGAGAGAAATTGGTAAATAAAACTAAAAGGCAGAAGTGAAAGCTCTTGTGCACTCATAGGGAAATGGAACATCTATAGGTGAAGATTTCATGCAGGATGAGCCTCAAAATCTGCCATATCTCTACACGGTCTTTGAATACAGCTAGTCTCATTTTGTCCCCTGGAATATTGACACATCATTATTAAAAATGGCAACAACATTTCGTAATTCATTAGAAAAAATCTTCAGTATGTTTTGATTTGACCTAAGGAAGTGGACTTTGGTTCAACAAAGCTTCAGGTTCTAATCCAACAGTTGCCAAGTTGCCACTGAGGTGCTTTGAACCTATCACCGTCCTGAGCCACATCACTTCCATATTTGAACTATTGGAGATGATTTTTGTAAAGTCCTTCCTGGTCACAATTACACTCACACTGGTGATCAATACTCTTTATTATGCCTTAGTTGGTTGCACTATTTGCACAGCCTCTCTGTGCCGCTTAAGTCTGCGTCTTTTGACGCGTTCCCCATGTGTACGTATTGTCTCTTGTGTGTTCCTCAGTTGTCTCTGCATTGTTTCACCTCTCTCACCTCTCTGATCCCTGCTCCTACTAATATAAGGAAAGGCACCATTAGTGGAATTGCGCTCCCCTGCATCACATGCTGCACCTGCGTCACCACTCCTGTGCTCGCTCTGCTGCAGCTGACCACCGCCCCCACGTAGACCATGTATTGAAGTTTATTTTTGCTCGAGTACGCTTGTCGTTTACTACAACAAATAAATGTGGTGCACCTGAAAGAGAGCCTCCCATGCTGCATTCGGGTCCCACAGTGTGGTCCTTGCATAGGAGTCCATTAAGCCGTAACGTTGCTATTGCCATGTACTGCTTTGGCCCACTTGACGTCTTTTCATGCTGTATGTGGATCCTGAACCATAACACGGTTGACATCCCTGATCAAGAATATCTGTCAAATCCTCAGTAAGGCTGTTGTCCGTACAATAGCACAGGCACTTAAAATCTTTTTGACTGTTGACAACTTGTCAGTGAAATACCTCCTACTACCTAGCACTCAGTGAGTCTGCCCTGACTTAAGAAAAGCAAACTCCTTGTCATTGTGATCCATGTCACTGCACATAACGAATTGTGGCCTCTGCATTTAACCCACCAAATCAAACAGTGGGCAACTTTAAGCGCCCGGAGAGCAGTGGGTAGAGATGTCTGTGAAGATTCTCATTCATCCAGGTCATGATATCCAAAAAGGGAGTGGGTAGAGATGGTGCAATGATCAGCACCTCAGTGGTAACTCAGCAGCTGGTGAATTAGAACGTGGAACCCCCTAAACCCGGGTCTGCTTCCTTAACCACCAGGCCACCACTGCCTGAGTGACCTGGAATTAAAGTCCAAATATGCTTGAGTTATTTTTTAATAGATAAGCAGTGATTGAAATAGTTTTCCTATATTAACTGATTGTCTGTCTGTCTGTCTGTCTGTCTGCCTGCATCACATGCTGCACCTGCGTCACCACTCCTGTGCTCGCTCTGCTGCAGCTGACCACCGCCCCCACGTTAGACCATGTATTGAAGTTTATTTTTGCTCGAGTACGCTTGTCGTTTACTACAACAAATAAATGTGGTGCACCTGAAAGAGATCCTCCCATGCTGCATGCGGGTCCCACAGTGTGGTCCTTGCATAGGAGTCCATTAAGCCGCAACGTTGCTATTGCCATGTACTGCTTTGGCCCACTTGACGTCTTTTCATGCTGTATGTGGATCCTGAACCATAACACGGTTGACATCCCTGATCAAGAATATCTGTCAAATCCTCAGTAAGGCTGTTGTCCATACAATAGCACAGGCACTTAAAATCTTTTTGACTGTTGCCAGCTTGTCAGTCAAATACCTCCTATTACCCAGCACTCAGTGAGTCTGGTCTGACTTAAGGAAGGTAAACTCCTTGTCATTGTGATCCACATCACTGCACACAACAAATTGTGGTGTCTGCATTTAACCCACCAAATCAAACAGTGGGTAACTTGTTACTCAGTGGTAACTTGGCAGCTAGTGAATTAGAACGTGGAACCCCCTGAACCCGGGTCTGCTTCCTTAACCACCAGGCCACCACTGGCTGACTGACCTGAAGTAAAAGTCCAAATATGTACGAGTTAATTTTTAATAGATAAGCAGTGAATTGAAATAGTTTTCCTATATTAACTGATTGTCTGTCTGTCTGTCCGTCCGCCATCGCTCTAAACTGAACATGCCAGACTGTATTGTATTGACACCTTCCACATAAAAACCACCAACAAAATTTTTGTTGTGTGCGGCTGCAGACCCTGCTGTGATTACTAAGGTGTGTGTGTGTCTGTGTGTCTCTGTGAGTGTGAGTGTGTGCATGTGTGTCTTCTAATGTCCAGTTGGCACAGGTGTATAGAAAAGAGCTGGTGCTGGAGAACGACCTTCAACACTTAGAACTGATGAAGCAAGAGACAAACTCTAATATACAATCAGAGCAAACCAAACAACGGCGGTCAGCAGGCAGACAGCTGCTGCCCGTACGTGTGCACAAGCACGCTCACAGAATTGCACCGCGGACAGAAGTGACCAGCAGTAAGAGATTCACTAGATTGCCCTCTGTTGTTTAAAGGTGAAACTAAAAGAAGACAAACATCATGTTGGGTCATCATGAAGAATCAATAGCTAATCCACCTGTATTACTGCAGAGACACATGGTGTACTGAGAGCATGACTGGAGCAGGCTGTGTGGCATCAGGTTGAAAATCAATTTAACATTTTAAGGGGACATTGGGGATGTAAAGAGTATTAAATAGAAACTGGAATCAAATTTACTACCTTAGGATCTTGTTTTTTTTTTTCTTAATTTCTAAATAGTATTCCGTGCATTAAATAGCCTAACCTCTCCCATTAGTGGTTACAGTGCATGTGGTCAATGCATTATTTTGACTGGTGATTACATGATTTTGTTGATTTATTGCCTGGTAGTATTACAGGAAAAAAGATAATGGAAAGCAAAAAAAAAAAAAAACTCGAGTTTTATTTTATAGCAGATATCAAGACAATTACCATTGGTTTTCTTGATGATAACTAAAATCACTTTATTGATTGAAAGCTAAGGCATTGTACTGACAAATACAGAGCATTCAGGAATTCATTTTCCTGTACATTGTATTCTTCAGGTAATATACCTCTTGTGGTACCAGGCATTAGAAATCAACAAGAAATTGAAGAAAATGAAGGTGGTCTAATAAATTTTGCCATGACTGTGTATATGTATGTGTGTGTGTGTGTGTGTGTATATATATATATATATATACACACACATATATATATATATACACACATATATATATATATACACATATATACACATATATAAACAGATGGTATATATTTATAAACAGGGATGCAAAGTGGAATATGATTTTTTATATAATATTTAGTTATGGAAAACATAAGAAAAAATCCCTACGAGTCTTGGATTGTGATTGGAAGGAATTGTGAAAAAATCCGAATGGTTAACAGTCATGAGTGTGTATATCATTTGTCACACTGTATTCAAAGAGCAATATGGAGGCATATAGATTCTTGCCTTTGGCTCTTCAAGTGCCCCCACATAATGATACATGCCAAGAGATCTTAAATGTTTTTCCCTTTTTATCTCAGCACAGAGCAACCCCTTTGGTGTCAAGTTTCTGTTTGGCTGTGTTGCTGGACTAAGCAAGTTTTCAGATTTCAGATTACTTGGTGCCTAGGGACAAATCTAGTGTCATTTCTAGTAGAGAAATACTGCTATTATTGATCCACGACTAAAGCATTGTGGTCAGTCATTTGGTTTTGTTTTTGTTTTTTTCTCCTGTAGCCACAGACTCCTCTCTTTGGACTTAAAAAATAACCTGGAAGTATGTTGAATAAGTGTAAAAATACTGAAAAAAGTACTGTGAAAAAGGTGGAGGGAGGGTAATTTAAGGTTGGGAGCAAACAGATTGTTGAGGAAAAGCTCAATTTTTGCAGAAAAAAAACATTATGCCTTACAGTTGCTGGCTAACGTAACTTTTTAGCTTTTGATATGGTTAAAAGTGGGACCAATTGGTAAAAACCAGGGCTTTGAAATGGTTCAAGGAACAAAATAAAAAAAAAAAATGTATCACAAATTAAACCATTTGTTTTGTTTGTTTTGTAAAAGAAAGGGATAATGGAAACACAATGACCCGTTGAGGTTCCCTTCCTGTGACATTCACTGACTCAATGGAGAGAGTGGGTGGACCATTGACTATGTGAGAGGACTGACTACAAACCACTGTCACATCTTATAGGCAACAATAAGGGTGAAATTTTGTAGACTGTCAATATCGAAAATGTGACAAAAGGAACTGACAGTATTAGGAACAAACATTCTGGAGACTGAAGGCTGAAAGCCCTGGTACAATCAGTGAGTGTTGAGCTTCCTGTCTTACTGTCTTATCTTTTATGAAACCTTTAACTTGGGCAAGACAACTATGAAATAAGCTAAACTGAAGTGATTCGGTTTTCTTCTGAGTTATTTCTTTAAAGACTGAACAAAGTTATCTTTTAATATAGTGGAAGCAGGGAAACAGGGAAAAAAATAAAAAGGGCTGTTCTGGGTAATGTAGTTGAAATACCTGCAGAAGTACCTGGAATTTACCAGTGTACACCAGTGTACAAAAACAATGTCTCATGATTAATGAATAACTAAATTTCATTTTTGTATTTTGAGTGTTTTTTTATTGTATTTGAGATCAGACAAGAAAAAACTGTGCCCAGTTGGTGAATAGTTCTGGTTCCTGCAGCTGCGTTAGCACTAATGAGACGAGACCTTTAGCAGTAAGTGATAAGAGCTGGTGAGGGGAAGGAAGGTAGTAAAGGAGGAAGCACTAACAACCATCAATTGTTTGTGATAAAAAGATGCTGAGGCTGTTTAAGCTTCTGGCCATTATTCTCCTCGAGAAAAACACACGGGACACTTTCATTTTCTCTGCCTGACTAAAGCTGCTCTGTGGTCTGTTTGTAAAGAGTGGAACCAACACACTGCTGAGCTCGATAACCTTTCAAGGATTCAACATTAGCATAACTTTGAATAACACAGGTAAAAGAAGAAAGAAAAAAAGACCAAATATAAACTTGACTTCAGACGGACACAGTCCTGGCACCAGCAGTTCAAAAATGCGTCATAATAGAGTGAGGACAGATCCGTAGGGGGTCAGGATCCCTGTTAGTATCTGCATGTTAACAGGTCATAGTCATAGTAACAACAAAAAGATGAGACAGTCGTCAAAATAGCTGAGATATTATTTCAATTCAATCCATACGATAACATAACTTTGTCAAGGAGTTCATGAAGTAGAAGACCTGCACAGTCAGCGCCTTGTCTTCATAGTACGGTACTGTTACAGCTCTACGTACATAGATTTGCATTGTAAGTTGAAACTCACGTACTGTACAAACCTGTTTAATTCAACCTATGCTAAAACAGTCCTAATCCAGGACATAAAAACATATGTTGTTAAAACCTTGAAGACAACATACAAGGCCTTTTTAGTCTTTCTCCAGGTGGTGAGCCCACTATAAGGGGCCAACCACCATAACTAGGATTCAATCTTTTCCAAGAAGTATACGCTGGATTTCCACACCAGTGACAGAGACAGAGACATTGACCCTGGGTCAAGTTTTACTGTTTAAATTTATTTAACTGTCATCTGTCAATGGGATGAATTAAGATTTTCTATATAAATGAATGGGGGTTGACATTGTTACCGCAAAACACATTAGGTCAGGACTTTTGCAAACTGAAGACTGCCTTTGGTAAAACTACATCCATTCATTTTAATCCACGTATCCGTTATCAGGTCATGGGGTAAACGGTGATGGTCTCCATGTCCTCCGCCCATATCATACTGCACTGTACCAGCCCATTCAGAGCCCACTATAGCAGGGATTCTTAACCTTTTTGGCACAGAGGCCCAATTTTTTCAGTGTCGAGTAACCTGGGGCCCTTAATAATCACAGTTTAGTATTTTCACGGTCCTCTAGGGGGCGCTTGCGGCCCAACTTTGGGCCGGGGCCCAATGGTTCAGAATCCCTGCACTATAGCACCCACTGCCCTAACAGAAAGACATTGCTTCTGAGCCACAGGACTTTTTTGACTTTACCCAGAGAAAGGAAATAATGTTACAGACGAGACAGGTGAAGACACTGGTTTTACAGAGTGTAGTGATCGCTATGCACAGTAACAGGTTCTGTTCATGGGACCAGAAGGTCTTGTTGTCATTACATTACACAGTCATTACATGGAGCAGCTTGAGCGATGCAGCTGAGGGTCAGGGGCCGCACTACACTGGTGGAGGAGAGAAGTGCTAAGGGCGGAGGAGTTTGAGGAAATGACCGCATCACAAGAGCAGAAAGAAGGGGAAGAAAATGATGGGAAGAGGAGGTGGTGGTAAACTTGTGCTGGGACGCATGATCGATCAGCACTGCAGAGCTGGATGTAGGAATCTGATCCCTGCAGCATACACAAGGAGGGTCCACTGTGTCTGAGGAAGTGGTATTGATTGTGAATTTTATCCCTGTAATGGCTGCAGCTGCAGACTGTGATGGTCTACTTTATTGTTGTAATGGCACTGTGTGTAATCGGTATCAAATTGAGGCAATTGGTGGTGTTCTGCAGACTGTTGAGCTGACTCAAGTCACAGACACTGCGGTCTAAGTTTGCTATTAGTTTACTATTATAGTTTCCCTGCTTCATATGGTATAAAGCATGCAGGAGCAATCTAAGGCCTGGGGGCTGTATGCGGCCTGTTCAGCTTTGCGATCCGGCCAGCCAAACTAGTCCAAATTGTAAATAGTTTTTTTTGCCTTTTTAGCCTTAATGTATGTTAATGAAAAGGGTAACGGCAGAGTGGTGATGTTACAAGGAGCAGAGGTGGAGAAGGTGGAGAAGTTCAGATACTTTGTCTCAACTGTTTATAGCAGTGGAGACTGTGGAAGAGAGGAGAAGAATAGAGTACAGGCAGGATGGAGAAAATAGTCAGGAGTGATTTGTGATAGATGAGTGTCAGTTAAGGTGAAGGAAAAGGTTTACAGGACAGTGGTGAGAGCAGCCATGATGGATGGATTAGAGACATTAGAAATAGGTAGAAGACAGGAGACAGAGCTGGAGGAGGCAGGGTTAAAGATGCTGAGATTCTCTTTAGGAGAGACAAGGATGGACAGGATAAGGAACGAGGTAATCAGGGGGACAACACAGACAGGAAGGTTTGGAGAAAAAGCTAGAGAAGCCAGATTAAGATGGTTTGGACATGTTCAGAGGAGGGACAGTGATTATATTGGGAGAACAATGCTCGACATGGAGCTACCAGGTAAGAGACGATGAGGAAGGCCAAAGAGGAGATTTATGGGTGCAGTAAGGGAGGACATAGAGGTGGTTGGAGTTGGAGTTGGGGATGCGGAGGACAGGGTGAGATGGACATTGTTGACTCGCTGTGGCAACCCCTGAAAAACGGGATAAGCCGAAAAGAGAAGAAGAAGAAGCCTTAATGTATTACTGTCATATGCCATTTATCTGCTTCTAACCTGACACTTGTGTCCAAATTTAGGCCAAAGTGACCCATGAGTTAAATGTTCTACCCTTGTCTACTATAGAATAGCACAATAATGAATCAACATTATTCCCAAAGAGATTGTTTTAGCTGGTGTGTGTCGTTGTTTGGAGTAAAAAATTTGGTCAACCTACAGCGATTACCACCAATGATGCCATTACATTGTCCTGTTACATTAACATTCACAGATATCCAATATTGCCCAAACACTTCATTTTTGATATTAACAGATACCAATATATGCAGGCGATTTCCCCATGTATGAGTGTGATTCCAGTCGTGTTCCAGAAGGTTTTTCTAAAAGTAAGTTATAGAAAAAATGCCACTTTTATTTTTTTTTACCGTTTAACTTTCCTATGATTATTTGTGCAGTATTAAATGTAGTCTGTCCAACAAGAATTGTCTAATGTTGGACAGAATAACTCTCCAGAATAAATGATTGACATCATAATCAGGCTCATTCAGCTCTCACAACAATAGGCAAATAAATAGCAACAGATAGAAACAGCTGCAGTATAAGAGTCACCTGCCCTCTTTAATTAGGGAAAAAACATTTCAGCTTTGTCACAATGTAAATGACTCTTCTCATTGATGAGATGAGAAACGACACCAAAGGGCAAATGTCAGAGAAATAATTGAATTACAGTTTTTTTTTTTTTTTTTTTTTTTTTTAAATCTCCAGACCACGGACAGAAGCATCCAGTATTGTTGTTGTGCCTTTAAGTTTGGTTTGATGACATCATTTAATATGTCAGAGTGGGGGTCCTGGTCAGAGTGCCAGGACCCCCACTTTGCAGCATTGGATTTTGAATATCAGTGGACAAATCGATACCGACTGCTCCGATATTAAAAAGGTGGCTGATATGGGCCCGATATTATTGGCCATCTCTAGTTACATCTTTATTTTTTATTGTGCACAAAAGTACATTTTCTGCGTGTTCTTCATTGTTGTTTACTGCATAGATTCCATTTCTCTACATACAGTATTTCGCAGTAGACGTTGCTTCACCATTAGGAATCAAAAAGCCAACTTCGAAGCCTCCCGTATTTTCTTTTATTTATCTTTATTGCACTTGGATAGAAGCTGTGTCAACGTGTGAAAGTTTGTTATGGAACAATTATTAGTAATGTAAATACTGGTTACATTAGTTATTTTTATTATTTTGTGCTGTTGTCTGTAGTTCTTCCATGTTCTTCCAATGACTGCAGTACTGATTACTGTGAATACAGTACAGTGGATTCCAGATGTTAGTGATGACTGTGGAACGACAAAATCAAAACTTCTTGGCTCATCCCAGTGAAAAACAACACGGGGCCCTGTCTCTAGAAATTTTAATCATACATTCAGTGTCATCTGCAAGAATGCAGCAGAAACTAAAACAGCCGGAATCAACATCTGGTTTTGAAATCTTTGACATATTTGACACAAAGATGGAATAAAAATGTCCTCCTCCAGGAGATTTCTCCATGTACTTCCCCACCCGTCATCACTGCTCTCTCTACCATGACCGGGCTGTAAGTACAACCAGATGTACGGCTATAGAACTCTTCCCTTACATTCAAGTATGATTAAATAAAAAGCCTTTAGCACTGTCTTTTCATTTCATCCATGAAACCTAATGGTCTGTTTTGTAGTGTCTGGAAACAGTACAATAATATAGAAAAGAAACAATCAGCCACATATTTGATGCAAAAAATGAGGACGCATTGTTTTTAAGAATGGAAGCTGTTACAGTGCCAGAAGAGCAATCAATATACAGTATACTCTAGTTTTACATATACTTTAAGTGTTGTTCACAAGTGAGGTCCATTTTAACAACATATATTTTTATTTTTATTTATTCTCTTTTTTAATTTTAATTGTGTTTTTTTTGTATTTTAGGCTAATGTATTTTAAAAATTTGTAAGCAGCCAATCATTTTTTTTTTTTTTTTCCAATTTCGATTTTTTTTTGTGATAGAACATAAATGAATGGTGTCTGGACATGGAAAGGGAGTGCATTTATGTCTGGCATTTTATACATTCATACAAGGTTGCAGTCTTTGTAAGCATACAACTTGCTTAGCAACATCTTTGTTGCTGTGTAGTGATGTCACACAAGAACCCTCGTGGGGATACTGATATGTAATTGTCAGCAAACAAATGAGCCTTCTAACTGGCTGCTGAAGGGCATGTAGGAAAAAAAAATGCATCTGTGAAACTGGACAATTCAAGAAAATGCTGGGAGTTTCACAAATTAAAAGCACAATATTATTTAACAATTTTCAATGTGGTTGCTTTTCATAAGTATTCCCAATACATTTGTGAATTGTTATTAGTTGACTTATTCTTAAAATTGGTGGATCAATGCTTGTTCATTTATTCTTTTTGAAACTATTCTGCATCTATACTGGATCCATACCTGTCATGCAGTGGGTCTGTTTATTGAACCTGAAGGTTTCCTCAAGAAAAGCTATTGCTAATATACTACAGTCTATCTGTTAGTGGAAATTACTTTTTTCAATTTACCAGCCTGGGAATATTGAAGTAGCTTCAGGGACAATTCACCATTTTTTTAACCAACAAAAACTCTTCAGCCCATTGTATCCATGCTGCTCTCCATGACCCAAATTTTCTTCACAAACGCTTACCTTGAAAACCACCAAACCACAGTGGAATATTTTAAAAAGTTAAAAATGTCCTCGATGTCCAGGAGTTTGAGTGGAGGTCTCCTGATGTGCTGGATCCACCTCAACCTTAAGGAATTCATTCCATGATAGTCATGTCATTTTCCACTGGAAGCTTTGCCTTTTATGATACACTACTGCTGATGCTGCTGCTGTTGCTCTGATTCTATGCCAGAAGATTTTGGCTGAAAGTTGGTGGACAGAGGGGAGGAAACTCTCCCACTGTGAATATACAGCGTGTCTGCTCAGAAAGTAGAGCAGGAGTAATAAAGTGAAATAAGCTTTTTTTCTGACAGTGCTTTTTTTTCCTAAAAGGTAAGATTTGCAATGGATTTTTGAGTTTGAAATTGTCAGGAATGAAAGCATAGATATTGTGAATCTGACATGAATCATTTGGATTCTTAATAAGACATACTGTGAGAAGAAATATTTATTTATATATATATATTTTTTTTTTTCATTGGGTTTTTTTATCTTTTATTCACAAAGACCATTTTAGAGAGGAAGTGAGTGAGATGGTGAGAGAAAACTAAGAATGTTCGATAGCGACACTAAACATCAATGTCCATGCATCCATCCATCTTCATCAGCTTATTCGTTGCGACAGACCTGGGCAAAATATGGCCAGTGTGTTGGGTGTGGCCCATTTTCCATTTTATTCCTCTTCCCTAATTTGTCCAAATTGTAAAATTTATTTCTGTCATTATAATTCTACCTTTTCCCAGAAAAGCCAACATTTCCCCAATACATCATGTAAAAAAGGCAAGTAGCCTTTTGTTGTTTTGCATCCATCTGCTCCATTTTTTTTTTTTCATTGGTTTTTTTATCTTTTTATTCACAAAGACCATTTTAGAGAGGAAGTGAGTGAGATGGTGAGAGAAAACTAAGAATGTTCGATAGCGACACTAAACATCAATGTCAGTGCATCCATCCATCTTCATCAGCTTATTCGTTGCAACAGACCTGGGCAAAATATGGCCAGTGTGTTGGGTGTGGCCCATTTTCCATTTTATTCCTCTTCCCTAATTTGTCCAATTTGTAAAATTTATTTCTGTCATTATAATTCTACCTTTTCCCAGAAAAGCCAACATTTCCCCAATACATCATGTAAAAAAGGCAAGTAGCCTTTTGTTGTTTTGCATCCATCTGCTCCCGACCCAGCCCCAATGCCAAATCATTACCAGGTCACAGGGGCATCAGTCTGTACGACCACCACCCAAATCACATTGCAACACACCAGCTCCCCATGAACCTTCCTGCAGGTGGTGAGCCCACTGGAAGTGAACCACCCTAACTGGGATTTAAAGAGTTCTTCGTCATTGACAGTGAATTCATTACTTTTCTTCTCAGTGTCCCTGTTTATGGAATGTAAACCAAAAATAAGTAGATAATTTGGACTTTGGTATCAGATCAGAGTTAAATACACTGAGGTTTTCTTTAGGAGAGACAAGGATGGACAGGATCAGCAATGAGGTGAGAGATGAGAAAGGCCAGATAGACATGTTTCAGAGGAGGGACAGTGGATAGATTGGTAGAAGAATGATCTCAGAGCCGGAGCTACCAGATAGGAGACAAAGAAAAGATTGATGGATGCAGTGAGGAAGGACATGGGGGTAGTTAGAGTCAGAGTAGAAGATGGAGAGAACAGGGGGAGATTAAGGATATTGATTCACTGTGGCAACTCCTGGGAATTGTTAATTTCCGAAAAGTACAGTAAAACACAGGGAGCATGAACAGCAGCAGGTGACACTAGCACTTAATAACTGTTCTTGATTTGCTATTAACACTAACTGGGTCGAGGGACTATTAAAACCATCCTTGCCATTCATTACTTTTTTCTACTGTCAAAAAGTTTTTGATAGCATTGCTAGGTAGTAATAACAGCTGTTTTCAGCTGATCATTCTGTACATTTAGAATTTAACTCCCATTTTTTTCTGTCTAAAAAAAAAATAATAATTTATGTCCTTCTGTATGTGTGTATGAATCTTTGTGCTTATTGCTAATTGTCTGAAGAAAATGAGAGATTATGTCTTATTTTGAAGTGCTGGACTCACAGTTGTTTGACTTTAGTTCCGTCTCTGACTGTCTGTTAAGACAAAAAATGTGTTTTTCCTTCTTGAATTGGCCACTGAACTACTGAAATCCCTGATTCTTTGTTGTGGTAAACACATTTCACCGTGTTTAGAAACGGTTTGAATTGAGAGACTGTCATCAACAGCAGAGGTTTTTTTTTTTCTTTTCTTTTCTCTCCTGCTGATGGAGAAATGTTCTTGCGGGAAAAGTCAGAGATAGATATGAAAATACAGAGGATGACTGTTGGCAGAGATGAAGCGAGGCAGATCTCAGACGCTGGTAGCATTCCAGGTGCTGTGGCTGTAGCTCGCCTCATTAAAGAATATTATCCATCATGCCTCTCAGCAACCGCCAGTGTCCTCCCCCTCCTTCAAACTCCCACCCACACCCACCCACTGCTGCTCACTGCTGGAGTGGACGCGGAGACTGAAAATAAGAGGGAAATGGAGCGACCAGGCATAAACCAGTGGAAGATGACATTAATACCCTGAAACCTTACTTTTTATGAATCTCCCTGTGCCATGTGATTGATAGGCGGCTGTAAATGTTATTACTTTGAACAACCCCCCAGGAAATGGATAGTTTAATGTCAAATATATGTGAAAGACAAAGGGAAGGAGGATTAGGGAGGGAAATGTGTAATAACTTTCTGTGTCCAGTCTACTCTGGCATGTTACTGTTACAAGAGGGAAATATGAGCAGAGAGATGAGGAGGAGGAGGAGGAGGTGGAGGAGGACAGCTTTCCAAGCATGAAAGAAAGACTGGAGTGCGAAGAGTAGTCAGTTGTGAAAGATAATCACATGGACATGAGTGGGTGGACACAGGCCCACGTTATCTGTTGTTGTTGTTGTTGTTATTGTGTCTCATCGAGAAGACTGTGCTGTTTAAAAAATTGTATTGGGGATTATTGACATCATAACTATTGTCGTCCATTTTGTCCATACATTTCCAGTCTAGTTCAAACATGAAGTCTGCAGACCAAAACTGGAACGCTCGAATAATTTTGAAAGGAAAAGAAAATGTGTATAAATATAAATATATTAAAATATATTTATTTGCAGAAAAAAACAGGCAATAAATATCTATGTGATTGCTCATTCATTCATTTGTTTTTATCATCTTATTCCTTTGCTGCGTCTCAGGGGCAGCAGTCTCCATGACTGCCACCCAAATCACACTGCTCCATACTGTCAGCTTTCCTGTGGGTGCTGAGCCCACTGGAAGTAATGTGGGTTTGGACAGTGTTTAGAGCAACTCAGTAGCAACCTGGCAGCTGGTGGATGCAAACCTGAGGCCATGCAGACCCAGGTCTGGTTCCTTGTTCTAAGTTTTCTTAAACCGAATCACTCCATAAACAACTGGTACGACACCCCAGGTCTAGATGTTTCGAGAAAAGTTGGTAAAGACTCATTTATCCTTGTTGTTCTGTTTTTGATAAGTAAAGAAAAAAAACAAATAAGAAATAGCAAAAAGAACGTACTGCACGATGAGGTGCAGTTGAATCTAGGGCAGTGAAGGATTGTGTTTTAGCTCAAAATGGCAAATAAATATATATTGTTTCATGGAACGTTCCCTGAAAGGATGAATCTGTAATGAGCAGTGTGTAACTCACGAGGATATTGCAAAGAACTGGCATTTTATTTGGAAGGAATGAAAGAAGGTAAAGTCCTTGTCATTGCAACGTTGTGATCCACACCACACTGCTTTGGCAACTGGTGGATTTGAACCTGGAACCAGAAATAGAAATGTATATTCATATTTACAAATACATATTTACATTCAATGAATATTTACATTCAATAAAAACAAAAGAGCATAGTTAAATCACTGAAAACAATAGGATATTTGCTAAAGAGCTAGTCATGTATAAACATTATTGTAGATTCCAAAACATAACATAACATTACAACGCAACAATATTATTGCATAGAAATTCTATCCTGTGAGGCAAACCACAAACAGAACTTTCTGTTTCCTACTTTGAGATTTCCCAGTGATACTGTAATTCTCAATTATTTTTGGTCTAAATAATTCCCTCTCAAATTGCACACCAGAACAGGATACTCACATCTTTGTGTTCCAGTAAGAAGAGAATAAAAAAAAAAACACAGTGTAAATCACAATGCCTGTGAAGGAAACAGTTAAGGGGAAAATGTTTTCCTCCAAAGTTTCCTGTTTCTCCAGGAAAATGTCTCCCGTGAGATTTCACCTTCAAAATGTAATTGTGTGGAAAGACATTTGTGGAAATGTGTACTGTAGGAAAATCAATATCTAGGATTTTATTTCCTCCAAAGTGCTGCAGATACAGGCCTAATATGATACTATGTTTTTTTTGTTTGTTTTTTTTGTTGTTGTTTGTTTTACTTTTCCGGACATCCTCACCTCAGTGGAGATATTAAGAATCATAAGAATTAGAGCTGTATAATAAGGACCTTTCAAAAGGAAATGATCTATTGCGTATAAAATGAGCATAAAGCTGCAACGATGCAATAAATCATTATGAAAAGTGTGTTCGGAAATTCACCAGCCTGCAAGACATTATTCTGTGGTTTCTGGTAGCCCGAGCTGCCCTGAGTGACAGTCAAAATCAGCTGGGATATTTCCTCTTATAGTCAAATTATGGAGATGAAAAATGCCAACTGTCAGAGACGGCTGAGAAGGAAATAAATATTTTTTCATTACACATTTATTTTTGTATTGTTGCTTTCAGACAGGTTCCTGTGTAAATATTTATAGGATCCACTCCACTCTATTAGCTATTCTGAGAAATTTCACCCGAATTTATTCACGTTAATCAGTATATTTCCAGGCTCAGTATGCTCAAAATAAATAACTGTTTCACAACAAATAATTGTGTAACATTTTCTAAACTTTTGGACGGTGCTATGTTCAGAGCACCTACAGAGACATTTTATAGTTTCTTAATAATTAGTTTTTTTATTATTTTGTTTCCAACCTAAAGCTAAAAACAGGTATACATACATATGTATGTATACCTGTATACATATATATATGTATGTGTATATGTGTATATATATATGTATGTGTGTATGTGTATATATGTATATATATATATGTATATATGTATATGTGTGTGTATATATGTATATACGTATATATGTGTGTATATATATGTTTATACATATATATGTGTATATATGTATATATGTGTATATGTATATATGTGTATATGTATATATGTATATGTGTATATATATGTATGTATGTATGTATGTGTTTGTTTCAGGGTTATCATTGTTAACGAAAACTAACGAAAAAACAAAAACGATCACTGAAAAAAACTCTTCGTTAACTGAAACTAACTAAAACGATCATTAAATTAAAAAAATATATATAACTAACTAAAACAAAAATGTGTCCTAACAAAACTAACTGAAACTAACTGAAATTAGAAATGAACTTCCCTTCGTTATCGTCTTTGTTCGAACCTTGCAAAAACTAAAACTTAACATTTTGGACAAAACTAAAACTAACTAAGACTAAATTAGTTGCTTTTACGAATAACTAAAACTAACTAAAACTAATGTGCTAAAAGGCAATACTAACTAAAACAAAACTACACTGAAAAATCCGAAACTATTATAACCCTGGTTTGTTTGCGTGTACTTATGTGTATATATGTGTGTGTGTGCGTGTGTGTATGTGTTTATATACTGTAAGTATGTATAGATATTAGCCTTTAAAGTTTAGAACATTACAGTTTTTTGTTTGCTTTGGGGTTTTTTAGGTCAGTGTAAATTCAAACCTTTTTTGTTTTTGTTTTGACTTCCTCTTAAACTTAGAAATTAAAAATGCTCTGCTGTGGCAGGGAGTTCTTACGGTGAAGTAACTGGGCTTCATTAGATGCACTCGTGTTCCATTTTTGCTGCAGGACCAGGGCCCCTAATGGACAAGGACAAAAAAAAAACACATACACACACTCACACAGACTTGTATACACACTCCAGAGGGAATGTGAGCAGAGCTGCGTTGAAATTGCACCAGCCGTAGCCTGATGTAACCAGATCATGTCCTGGCTCTGAGCTGAAATCTAGTTTTCTGTGCAACAACATACGAACAGAGCTGCTCTGATTTCATCCATGAAACACGGGCACATCAGTCAAACACTAAATATAGAGGAGTAAGTGAAGTTAGTCTGCCCGTGTGTGGATAGATGCCACAATTCAGCTTTATTTTCAATAAGAATGATTTATTTTAAAAAATATCCATTTCCTTTTTTGTTCAGATTAGCAGATATTCTCAGGGTTCATTTAATTTTTTTTGGAAAATGTATTGATCCCTTAACCATGTCTGTGTGGGTCCTGTCGTCGAGCTGATTTATTCCAACTAGTTAATTCAAGGGCAACTAGATATATGTTTCTTAAAGACATTTCACCTCTCATCCCAGAGGCTTCTTCAGTGCATTTGGCTAATGCTCAATTATCTTAGAGATAATTGGCTAAGGATAAGGCTTTAGGTTAAGGTTTGTTTTGTTTTTTTTGGACTGGAATTTGAAATAATTTCCCTTCACATGTCTGCCAAACAAAAATATAAAAACTAAATCTAATTCTACACCAAGCTGCACTTCTATGGGCTTTTTTTTTCTGTTTTGGGAGCTGAAACTTCTAAATTACTTGGCTTTTGGTTGGAGGTCATTAACCATATAACAGTGATTTATTCAGAGCATTTATATCAATATATTCATCTGATTTATTTGTTTGCGTGACTGTAACGTTTTTTGAAAGTTTTTTTTATTGTCTGGAACTTTAAGTGCAGCTCCTTTAAAACATCCAGAGTTACAGAAAACGCTCCTTTGTCCTCTGCACAGGTTTTAGGGTTAGATGAGTGAAATGTGCAGTTAAAAAAGATTAAAGCCTACATTACAGAAAGCTCAGTCGATTCCTGCTGCGGGGAGACCATCATAAATTCTAAGGAGTAAAAAATGTCTCAGGGGCATAGAAAGAGTATAAAGACAAAAACATTTCAGGTGAGAGTGTTGATAAGAGTGTCCAACCAATTAATGGCGTCTTTTATATGTCGATGGAGGAAAAGAAGACGATACGATAAGAGAAGGTGGTTGGAGTGGAAGATAAAATGAGAGCAAAACAAAAACTGCCGTTGAGTAAATGATGAAACTAACCAGTTCAGACAAATCTAGGTTCTACCAAAAAGAATTGCTGCCTGTCTTATCTTAGAGAACCATTGGAATGTCTTACTGTCTAACTACCAGGAACCATTTGTCCTACGCTGCAGTCGGTAGGACAGTGTCTTCTCCATCTTTGTCTGCGATGCTGTCTAGCTTTTTGTGCTGTGCCTGAAAAGATTTCCTAGTTTATGTTACTGTGTCTTACTATTAAGGAGATTTTTTTTTTTCTTGTATTAGTTTGGAATTGTTTCTATTTCTCTTTAAATGTGAATTGAATTAGAATAGTATTTGTGGATTTTTTTTTTTTTTTTTAACCAATGTTTTATTAATGAATTCCTGGAATTGTCAGGTGACCTCATTTGCATTACACTGTTTTACCATCAAATTATAGAAAAGTTTCTAAATATCTGCAGTGGAATCTTGGAAAATCTACGTGTATCCATGTAGAGCTGTCTCTTTGAAATGAAAATATAGATCAGTGTGGTTTGAGCCTCAGCTCCAGCTGCTGAGGATCTGAATCTGACAACAAAGACAGAGGGTGAGTCATTTTTGCACACCCATGTGTGAGGGCGTGTGGTTTTGCCGGGGCAGGAAAATGTGTAAAAAAATAAAATAAAAATGATATATGTATATAGATAGATAGATAGATCAAGCAGCCACTGTACAAATGTATGCAACAACACAGAAGAGACAACTCATCAGGACAGGAGTCTGCGGTTCATTTACACCTGGAAGAGAATGGACCCAGTTTTGTGAATGAGGATGTCCAAATCCTGCCCAGAGAAGACAGATGGTTTGAGAGAGGAGTGAAGGAAGCCATCTATGTCAACCTGGAGAAACCGTCTCTTCACAGAAGACACCACCTTTTCTCCACCAATAATGTTGTTTTGAGCTCTCTTCTCAGAAAATTATCTCGTGATAAGACCAGGGTTTTATCACAAAGAAGAAAACCATTGTTACTAATACAACCCTCCACACCTTCGTTCACACCTCTAACTCAATATACAGCTCATGTGGAACAGGGTGTGATCCATCACCAATCTAACCTCCCTCTTTTATCTCTTTGTTTTCACCTGGAAACCTCCGGACACCAGTTTGGTTCCTTAACCCAGGGCCAACGCTGCTCTAATAATATTGTATTCCAATAGATAATTTGTGTTCGCCGTTAAGAATATAAAACCTGCTAATAGACAGCCACATGAATGTCCAATAGCTATTTGTCATCACAAACATTTTTTTTTTTTTTTTTTTACGTTATCCATTTGCAGCACCTATACGTGCCCAGTAGGCCAAATACAAAAGTTGAGTGTTTCTGGTTCCTCAATTATTTAATATAAGAGACATTATACCTAAGAAGACTTTTGGTAGAACATCTCTGCATCAGTAAGTAAAACCATGGTGATGGACTGTTGTCATCAATCAGCCACTGGATTGGTTGATCACCACGATCATGTGTTGAACCATGGCACTGCCCACGAACCAAGCTCTTGTTAAACCCTGATAAACGAATTCTGAATAAAATGCTTTGCTATAAAAATTGCACAGGATTTTTTTTTTGTGACAAACATTTTGCTGTGACCATAATGTACCTTGTAACCTAAGATTGTGCAGTTCAGAGACAGTGAAATACAATGCAACAATAACAGCGTTCACTTTACTGCTTATCTTGCATTAATATGGGCAAAGCTCATCTTCTGCAGGGCGTAACTCGATCCATTGCGTTAAACATGTTTAATTTAAGAAAAAAAAAAACAAAAAACATAAGAACCAACCAACCCTGAAAAGAGCCGACCATTAGATGTAATTAAAAATTCCGAGAATTCTTTCCATTTTTTTTTTTTCCTATTTATTTTAGTTGCATTTCTTCCTCATGTTTTGGTTTTTGCAGCTGTGAACTCTGTCATTTTGATAAGTCAGAGGCTCTGAGAAAAAGCTGTTCAAAAATGTATGTTGTAACAATGATTTATTCATGTAAACACTGTATGTGTTTGCTGTTGGTGTGACAGCTGTGATATCTGACCTAACAGAAGCTGTTACAGACCACTCTTAGTCTCCGTGTTTACAGTGTACATTTCCATCTTTTCTCTCCATAGACTTTGATCCCAACCTGGGAATGATGGCCGGAATCACTCCCATCAATCCCTTGATGCCCAGCATTGGAATTGTTCCTGCTCCACTCTCACAGGATGTTCCTGTTGTCAAAGAAATCATCCACTGCAAGAGCTGCACACTGTTCCCTCCAAACCCCAGTAAGTTATTTTTATTATATTTTATTTGAGGCTAAAAATACTGCCTCGCCCACACTGTCGGCGCCAGACTTGTGCTCGAGTGAAGAAGTTGAAGAACATTTACTCTGATTATGCAAAATGATGTAAGTTTGGAAAAAAACAATTTAAGTATACTTATTTATGGTACCCCACCTTATAGATTTTTGTAATTTCAATAAAAGATAATTTATACATTTACAATCAGTCTTCCAGGAGAGTAAATCGAATGCTGATGTGGACCCCGTGGTGAAAATCTTTGGCCCAACATGTTGCCATTTTCACTAAACACATTTTCACTAGACCTCATATCACATCACAGTCTCAGCCATGTATTGGCAAAACCTTCAGTTATCATTACGTGCACAGTCAAAAGTGTTTCCTTTTGTGAGCTGCATTTGAAACATGACTCTTGCTCATGTCCAAATGGGTTTGCGAGTTGACACATTCCCTGTGTTTACAGCCTGGTTCACATCCATGTGCTGTGAAAACAGTTGAATCTTTTATGACGTTTATCCCAGATTCTGATAGTGAATAAATTCAGGGAGGTATAACAGCAGCCGAGGAAACCTGCCTCAGAATTATTTTCTCTTTACTGCTTTGCTGTTTTACCTTTCATTACTGTCCCACTTATTCTGCACCGATTCTGATTCTTCAGATATCTGTCTCTTCTAATGTCCCCTGTATCTGTCACTGTCGTCAACTTCAGTTTAAGTTGTCTTAGAAGGCAGATTCTTTCATGGATAAAGTGTCTCAGCTGGATTCTTCTTATGGAAGTCAGATCTATCAGAAGTATCAGAGTTGGCTTTGGGCTCTAGAGGTTTGCTGTCTCAACACTGGAGGACGGTGTGAGTCCTGGCCCCTTAGAACTGACTAGTAAGAAATGAAAAGCTGAAAAAATCAATCTTTGCCTGGTTTGGATTGTTCTGCTTCACAGAATATAAAGTTTCAACCTCTTTTTTTTTTTTAGCGTTGCTAGTGCGTATTTTATTCTGCTTTCACAGCTGCTGCTTTGAGAGATTTTTAACCTTCTTCTAAGGTAACTATTAGATACGTTTTAGCGTCTAATCAAAAATCTGAAGCAAGCATTTTAGGTCTGACTTTTTTCCCCATTTAGAATTAGGTTCATATTCTTTTTTGAGTAACTTCAAGCAATTACTTCCTTTAAAACATTTATGAAAATGTTTTACAGCAACAGTTCAGCCACTTGACATAACTTGCGATGTCAGGTCTGTTCTTGACATAACTTGTGTGGTCTGTTTAGATTGTCTTTCATTCCCATCATTTCACACTTGTGCAGCTTTTAACATCTGGTAACCATTTGTGGGGCCTCACTTCTCTAACTTGAAAAAACAAGCCACCCCAAAACCTGTGCATATGGAATGAAAAATACCCCAGTTCAGGCTCAAGCTCAAATGAGCCTAGGACTAGGAGGCCAGATAGTAGTGATTGGTCGATGAGGCATCGTGAAGTGTTTCGACACATTGCAAAACTGTATCGATACTGTGTCGAAACTGCGTCACTGAATACTGACACCTGCTGGACCTCATAAATCCCTACAGGCAACCTTGTATAATGTATTTTGACTTTTTCCTGTCAGTCAATCAATGAATAATGTGAACATACATCATAACGTGAAAATGAAAGTGAACGTGTTGTGAATAAGGATGCTTGTGGGCTGTTTTTTTATTATTCAAAAAAAAGAAGTTTCTCCTACGTCTTGAAGTTAGTTTTTTTATTTATTTATTTATTTTATCACTTGGCCAATTGCAGAAAAACACCCACTCACACAGGGCACAGATGAGGCTGGAATACAGAGAAATTAAAAGGACACCTGGTAAAGTTTGACAAAGAGCAAGGATATATATTTATTTTCCGATCAAAATGGCAGAAACCTTTCTTTTTCCTGGAGGCTGCGCCATAATTCATTGATGAGATATAATAAAATCACAACAGAGATTCTTTGTTGTGGCGGATACAACCTATTGACAGATGTGCGTCCTTACAGACACAGTTTGTCCCGTTCACATCAGTTCGACACAGTTCCTGTACTGGTCCTGTTCCTGTACTGGCAATACGTGCGCCGACACTGTGTTTTGCTGCATGAGCTTGACACATGTGCCGATGTGTCACTACCAGAAAGTTATCAGTATTATTAATTATTATCAATATCTTAGTCATTGGATGTTTCAATACTTCGGAAAATACATAATTTCACCCTCTGTCACTAGGTCTGGGGGGCAGCAGTCTCCACAACTGCCACACAAATCACACTGCTCCATACTGTGAACCTTCCTGTGGGTAGTGAGCACACTCAAAGTTATGCTCACCTCAGTGCAGAGCCGGCTCCGGAAAATATTTTATCCTAGATTTTATTGCTTCAAGCTGACCCTGGATAATATTGCCGAACACTTCATCCTAAAATGTATAAAACAAACCAAAAACAATAGTGCACTGCTGTGAATGACCATTATTTTTCTTGAGAAAAGATGCACAGGTGGTGGCTTTTCCATGCCGAGATCACTGGGCTGCAGTAGCCTGTAGTTGTTTCTCGCAGACGTAATGTTATTCTGAACCTTGTTGATATTGTTGTAATGACCCCCTCTGTTTGTAATTGGCCAGCACTCTGCCATCATTATAATCCACAGCAACTCCCAATAAATAAAATTGCTGCTAGTCCAGGTTCTTTGGGGCACAAACCCCCACGCCCAACCATGCTGCTTGGTCTGCCTCACTGGCAACCTGAAGCCTTCTAGAGCCTCAAGTCCAAATAATTTGTTTAAAAACTACTTTGAGACCCTTACTTACAGCCTAGTTGAGCTGTTGAGGCCACAGTTGCTGAGGACATATCTATTTAGGTTTACATGAAAAAGTACAAATCAATTCTGAGTAAACTTTCAAAATAAAAGGTAGTATCACACACTTGTTTGAAACGTTAGGTTCTTGTTTCTCAGATTTTTCCTTCTATTGAAATGCTAGTTGAGTTCTTCCCAATAGGACTGAACAGTTGAATCTGTGCAGAAGACAGTGATGGATGGTTTTTATTTAACTATTGTAGTGGAAAAAAAAAAACAGGAATCCTGGCCGAGAGACACTGCTCCTGATCTCGTACTCCATCTCCCTCAAAGCCACAATTAGGGGTCATGATTCATGTGTAGTGGCTACAAGTGTGAAATGCAGCTTGTAAGCTGTATAATTAGAGCTGTGATTCTACAACATGATCAGAATCATGGACGGTTCCAGGAGGTTTAGTCTTTGCAGTGAATATAATGAAAAGGAACCCCCCCAAAAAATGGTTCACGTACCATATAAAGATTATTAGGGATACGAGGAGCACAAAATGCAGTTTCCAACACTTATATTACCTGCTACCTTTGCAGTAAATTGCCAGCCTCGGATTCCTGTGGTTGTTATCTTTTTTTTGATCCAGGATGAAACTGCTGGGGTTTTTTAAACCAAAAAGATGTGATTTATGTGAGCACTAAAACATAGGAGAGAGAGGAAATATAAATTCTACACTTGGTGTCATACCAGTCCAAGCTGTGACATTAGGCAAAAGCTACTTTCAATTATCAGCAGGTGTCTGTTATAAAAGCCTGTTATGCTGAAGTTATTTTCTGCTGTCTGTAAAACTCAGCTGAACAGACTAGTCTGAGCAGTGGAGGGAATTTAGAGTTGTCTCATGTTCATCACATGACAGTTCATTTTCAGATGCTACTATTTCAATGTCTTAAACTCATGTTGGGCTACACTGGGTATGAAATAACTATATTTCCATTCTCACCACCATCAGCTCATCAGACTACATCTGGTTTGTTCCTGTTTTTGACAGGAAGGGTTGTTTAAGATTAAGATTGAATTCCTTTTTTTGTCATGGTGATTCACATCACAACACACAGCGAAATTTGGCCTCTGCATTTAACCCATCATCAAAGTGAGCAGTGGGCAGCTAATGAGTGCTCACTGCCCACTGAGCACTCAGAGCACCTCAGCAGTAACTTGGCAGTAGGGGGGATTGGAACCGGGGGCCTTGCTATGCTCAGATCATAGCATCGTCCCGACCCACATACAGTAACTTCCAGTGGGTTCCTTATCCACAGCAAGGGTCACGGTAATAAACAAATAACATAGGTTTGGACTTGGAGTTTTTGTTTGTTATTAAACTTAATGTTGACGTTGTAAGACATTGGCAGCAACCACTTCAGGATGAAAAGAGGAGATTTATATCTGCAGTGGAGGTAGTTGGAGTTAGAGTTGAAAGTATACTGAAAGCACAGCCAATGATTCTTTAGGCCATATAGACGACCCTCTGCACCTCAGTGGTAACTTGGCAGCTGGTGGACTTGAACATTAGACCCCTCACACCCAAGTCCACTTCCTTAACCACCAAGACACCACTGCCACAAATCTATTTCTTCTCTTGTGGTGCTTTGCTCCTATGTCTTAGTTGCCAGTTTTCCCAAAAATATGTTTTGATTAGGCAGGACTTATTCCAATACTCTGAAACAGTTTGGGCCAATATTGAGAAAAAAAATAATAATAATACATTTACGGACCAAGCAATGGTTGCCTGCCACATGTTGAAATTAATCTAATGTTACTATTTTTCTTAGAATGTCATACACAGACTGGGTTTATATCTCTAAATCCAAACCAAAGACTGTGCATATGAGCACAATAATGCCTTGCTCTATCAACAGCTGATGCAATAATTTTTTTTACTATGTTCGGGTTATTAAATCTCTTGTGATTAAATTTGTATGATTTTAACTCCTCTTTTCTTCACAAGTGAGGTTGTTTTTTTTTTTTTGTTTTTTTTCCTTTTTATTGTTTAACACCATCCCCATAATCAGCTGATACATTTAGACCTCTATTAAATGTGTGGCTGTAATTGGGCCAACACAATAATCCAGTTCCCTTTAGTATCTTTCAGTATATTAAACCTCCAGAACACACTGTAGAGTACACAGAACAGAAAAATGACCGGCGTTCAAGCACATCATTTATTTTAAAGACAGAATACGTCTGATAAATATTTATATGTCTCTTGTTTCTCATTCTTTGTCCATGTGGGTGACGTGAGCTGTTGAGTGTGTGTGTACATGACCGAGTGTGAAGGTACTTCGTCTTATTAATGACAGTCCACTCCACTGGCTGGACCTCCTCAGAATATAAATACACTGTGTTTAGTCGGATCCACATGATGGATGGTGGAAAAAAACACACATACATACAGTACATACATATACACATAGACTATCCCACTGTATTGTTTGTAGACATGGTTTTGCACCAACTCTGCACTTTTGTGAGTTGTGTTTATTTGTTATAGTATATATGCATATGTACTGTTCGATGGAAACATACATGACTAGGGTGTGAAGATATTACCAGTTTCCTGCATATATACAAGTGTCCCACTCCTCAAGGCTCTGGATAGGAAGTGTATGTAGGAGTGGGCCAAAACACCTGTTTCAGTATGAAAACCTGGTCAAGAACTACAAAAACATCTGCTTCTTTTTATATTAAGATATGAAAATGTCAAAGAAATATTAAGGTTTAGATATATTAGTAGCCCCTGCATTTATATATATATATAATATATATTTTTTCTTTTACATTTTCATATATTTCTTAACATAAAAAGTATTTTATGTATGTTTGAGTACCGTACTATAAAGGCCATTTTAATCATATACTGGAGCTCCCAGATTTTTTAAATAATCTCTGTAACAGTTGGTTTCTTACCATCCCTCTTGTTTATTGGATTTCTTTTTATGCCCTCACCTCCTTCCTCCCCTCGCTCCACGGCTCCCTTGGCTGCAGTTTAAAATGAGCATCCTTGAAGTCTGTCTCACAAAGTTCTTAATCTCCCACGTTGTGCATGTAAATTAAACGTCCTAGCAGACCATCTCAAAAGCACAGTAGTAAATGTCTCAGCAAATGCCAAATTAACCCAAACTTCTTGTTGCCAAACAAAACAAATTCCCAAAAGGAGTTAAAACAGGACACAGACTGTTTGAGCCTCTGCACCTGTTCTACCTTTTTTCCCATTCTTTTTCCCATTCTTCTCTTTCTCTTTCGTCGGCAACATCAGTGGAATGAAAAGGTCACTTCATTTGAAAATCTTTGTTACATGTGCCAGCTGTGCTTTCTCATTGCTACTGCAGGATTCTGTTGTGTTTTTAACTAAAGGTGAAAACTTTTGCCTTAAAACTTGTTAATTTCTTCTAGAAAAAGAACACCAACTGATGTTGTTGGCTTTAAGAAAATAAAAAAAGAAAAGTACAGTCACGACCACAAGGACAACCACAGCATACATGTTATACGGCATTAGAGTTTTCAAATGACCTGTGATTATAATAAGCAGTATTGTGTGAAGTCACAAAATAAGCTTCAAGAGTATCAACAACACTTTTGGACTTTTCATATTATTTTGCATCTATCTATCTATCTATCTATCCATCCATCCATCCATCCATCCATCCATCCATCCATCCATCCATCCATCCATCTAGCCATCTATCCATCTATATATCCATCTATCCATCCATCCTCAACCTTATAAATAGATATTGAGATAACTATCTACAAAATATGAAAAGTAGTGAAATAATATCATTAATAATAAAACAGTACTCACTAGAGTGGTTTGCAGCTGAGTTCAAAGTCAATGGGATGATGATTTGCACCACTAAGTCTGACGCCACAGTTCTCAGCCGGTAAGAAGATGGCTTACACACTCCAGCAGGAGGGATGTGGAACGTGAAAATTACTGGTCGATCGTGGCATTGGCCGCAGTCTCAATTCTTATCTCCTTCTACCGTATGTTCATGAGCTTTGGGTCAAGACTGAGAGACCAGGACCCAATGATACATGTGACCAAAATGAGCTTTCTCCTCATGATGGCGGGTTGCTCTCCAAGAGCCACTGCTCCTCTCCATCAATAAGAGTCAGCTTGGTGTGTTGGACATTTACATCACCTGGAGGGTGGAGTCCAGGGGGCAGGTTATGTCCCAGTTTAGGGAGACTGGGCACGTTGCACCAACTATGGCACTTGGCATACCTTGTAAGGCTTTTGGATCCCCTGTGAAGGAAGTGTCTGGGAAGAGGGAAGTTTTTGTCTCCCTGAAATATCTGGCCCTAGTTGGGCTGGTGATAATGATGAATAATGATAGATGAATGAAGAAATAAAGCCATTTTTTTTTTTACTTTACTGTTCAGTTTTGTCAGTGCAGATCAGGTTTCCTGGTCAACAACAATCACATTCCATGAAGGTGAGGTCTGATCTATCAGACAGTAGACCAGTCAACCTGGCTGTGTTGACTGACTGAATACAGTTACTGTGGAAAACATCCAACAAGTGAAGATTAACAACCGTGCTGTCACCCCCAAAGACTTTCATTTCTATGCAGGAGATCAAGTTAATAATTGCATACTTAACAGCAAAAAATAATATGAACATGTTGCCTTGAGTTATCATTACTCATTCATTAGCTTTTATCATACAAGAGTCATAAATGTGTTGTTTTTCATAGTATTTAATTGAATTCTGCTGATTCTGTTTCATTCTGTTGATTATACTTGGTTTAATATTACCAGGGTTCTTTTCAGCCTGAAAGAATTTCCTTTAACTAGGTTTAGTATATACAGCATGCTTTTGACGGTTATTCTTGCTTCATTTTCTTTGGCCCTGAGATACTACCTTAAATCACGCCGGCAATTTGATTACAGCTTTCTCCTTTTACTCATATTATTCTCTGCATTTGTTTCCTGTGTTTTATGTTTTACCCTTGTTTCTTCCCAGATCTTCCTCCTCCCGCCACAAGAGAGCGACCTCCGGGCTGCAAGACGGTGTTTGTCGGGGGTCTGCCAGAGAACGCCACAGAGCAGCTCATCATGGAGGTCTTCGGTCAGTGTGGTGACATCACAGCGATACGAAAAAGTAAAAAGAACTTCTGTCACATCCGATTTGCAGAGGAGTTCACGGTGGACAAGGCTCTTTTTCTGTCTGGTAGGTCTGCATCACTGTCACTATGTTTGACTCATCTCAGGGAAAATATTACTTGTCATGTGACATATTTATATCCACTTCAGACAGGTTAAAACTAATTACTGGTCAACTAGTTTGTTACTTAATATCTTTATGCCTTATTTCAAATAAAAGCAAGGTGTTTTCGAGGTTTAAGGCCAGTTTTGAAGTTTCACTTTTGCCTTTTTGAGACAATTCTTTCCCAGCTCCAGAGTATTGTGGTTGAGAGTTTTATGATTTTCTTCCTCTCTCTCCCCTTTTCCATAATTCATGTCAACATTGTCAATATGGAAGAGTGTAGTATTTCTCTGCCGACTTAAGTCCAGTCCTGGAAGACCATTTTCAGTCGAAGTGAACTTTTTACTTTGTCTTTTTTTTTTTTTTTGAGTCCATTCCTTTGTAAAACTTTCTAAAAGTATTTGAAACGTTCACACTTCAGGTTAAGGATTATCTTTTACTGCATTCTTTTCAGTTATCTTTGAAATTTCTCCTGGAATTTGTATGATGTTTTATTTTAACCGTAATGACTGAACAGCTAACGCAAGGAAACGCCACAGAGATGAAGCGACTGTTATTTTCTATTTCTATATTTTCTATATAATTCTCTATTCCACACAACACACAAATCTCCTCATCTTCTTCACATGAAAACATGTAGTGTGTCGTGAATTATTCAGCCATCTTTAGGTTTGTGGTGTGGGCCCCAGTTTCAATTATTAATCACTTTATACTGAAATGTTATATTTTTGCATGGGTTGGCGTTGCATGGTTCTTTAAATAATACAACGCATAAAGAAGCCTGCTGGTGCTGCTGTAGCCACAAAGCACCAGAGTTGCAGCAAAATCTGAATGTTTACAGACTTAGAAGAAGAAGAAGAAGAATACTCTATATGAATAAGAATATGCATGTCTCCGGAAATGTTTGGGGCTGCATTTAACCACATGTATAGTGGTTGGTTTGTAAGAGGCCTTTATTAGAATGCTTTGGACAAAGGTGATGGTAAAGAATATGTCTTTTTTTTTTTTTAAATTAACAAATATGGCTTAAGAATAACTAAGAAGGTTGATAAAATGTGTACAGAATGAGATTTGTTATATTTTAATCTTTTAGACAACAAAAATATTGGGCTGACACAGTAATTCTCACACTTTTTTTTTCTTCATTTTGAAGCACCTCCTCTCTTTAATGCAACTGCCATTAAACTGCTATTGAACAAACACCAAGTCCCATTTTACATTTCATTCATGTCCCTGTCCCCACCACTAGGGCTCTCTCCACATTTTGAGTAGCACTGTTCTAATGCTTTTCACAACAAACTTTAACACAACATTCATTACCTTATTTTCTGCAGTATAAATAGCTCCACAGTATAAGTCAAATCACTGCCTTCCAGCTGCTGTTATCTTGAAATTAACTTGAAAATGTTTCACCACTATCAAAGAGGCTTCTTAAGCTTCTCAAGGTGATGTCTTCTAAATGCAGATGTCTGTGGATGTAGCTATTTTAGATTAAATAATCTGAATGACTGTAATCATTCATATAAAAACACACAACCCTAGAATGTCCTCTTGTGGCATAGAAAACAAACTTGTATATTCTTCGTTGCATTGGAGTAGCAAATACTTCATACAAACCTAGCGTGCCTTCTAGCGGCTATCAGAATGTAGTACTTAAGTGTAAGTCAGGGGCGTAGCCACACCCCTTAAAATGGGTGGGCCCTGAAAAAATTAGGGTGGGCCAACCCCAAAGTATTATAGCCAAGTTTGATCAGCCCTCTCATTGGATTGGGTGGGCCTGACTGACAAGTGGGTGGGCCCAGGCCCACCCGTGGCTACACCCATAGTGTAAGTTGCAAAAAACAAACCAAAGGATGAAAAACAGTGCGACTTATAGTCCAGAAAATTTAGTATATTATTTATAATTATCAATTTTCATATACTTATCCTATACTCTGTCTCGGGGGGCATCAGTCTCCGTGACTGGCACTCAAATCACATTGCACCGCACTTTACCTTCCTGCAGGTGGAGAGGCCACCGCAAGCCGTCTGCCCTAAGTGACATTCGATCTTGCCAAGGATGTGAACCCTGGAGATTCACACCAATGTCACAGACATTGACTCTAGGCCAGAACTAAGGCCCAAAATAGACTAAAATAGAAAAAATAGAAAATATTTTGACCTTTTTTATATATATGTATATACAATACTGTATATGCAACGGTAAAGATCTCTTAGAATTCTGTGTATGTTAAAAATGTAAGCAGGACCAGACCTGGAGCCCGAGTTCCAGCACTCTCACATTAATTGATCTGAGAGTCCACTTCATGTCCTCCTCCTCCTCTACCTCTGTGTGATGAGGCCAATATCCTGCCTTAGTGAGTCATCATCCATGCATCCTCACAAAAACCACACACATACACACATGCACTTGTGTATATGGTTATGCTAAACACTCTATCTGTGATCATTTCATCCAATTAAATCACCAAATGGACCTGATTGCACTGTTAATGTACAACCAGCCATTAGGGGAAATTGGGTAACGGTGAGTGAGCGAGAGAGAGAGAGAGATTTAAGTGGTGAGGAGAACAGAGTATGAGGAGAGGACAGGAGTGATGAGGCTAATGAGGGAGATTGTGCTCCTTCATTTTCAAGTAATTGCCCTCCTTGAGTTTCTCTTGTCTATTTACAGAGTGGATGTACATACTCTGGGTCTTCACTGCACTCTCAGAAAAACTGGGTTGGGCTTCAGGAACCATCACATTCCCTTAGATCCTTTTTTTCTAATATTTATTTCATAAAACAAAAACAAAGCACATTAAAAAGTGGAAACGTAACAGAACAGCATATACAGTCATGGAAAAAATGATTAGACCACTCTGCTGTTTTCTTCAATTCCTTGTTCATCTTAATGCCTTGTTCCACTAAAGGTTTATCACCTGGGGGAAACA
>JAFBJS010006008.1:9767-68185 GCA_016785265.1 Paraplagusia blochii | reverse complement strand
TAGGTCCTTTTTTTTTTTTTTCATTTAACTGATATAGTACTTATAATACTAATGGTTAAGTACCAATACTACAAGTGGTTAAGGGAGTGGACTTGGGTCTGCCAGGCTTATGGTAGCACCCGTTGCAATCTTCTAGTTTATGGCAATGCATTTATTGGCCAGCCCAACTAGACAGTTTCTGTAAGTGAAAACTATGTTCAGTTTTTTTTTTTTTGTTAAGTTATTAAAATTCACTATGAAAATGCTTTTCTTACTTTATTCCCTGAAATGTCAAGTCTGATATATCAGCCAAAAACATATTTGCACTTTTGGCTGCTTTCTGTGTTATCCTTCATTGTTCTACAGTCTATAAATTTTTCGAGAGTGCCGTTTGTTTGAAGAATATATTGATAACTTGTTCCTAGCCACAAAGCTCAACTGTGTACCAGGTCGATATGAAGGCCTGTTACGTAACAGGAGTAGAATTGCTCAAATCTGGCCCAGTGGCTGACATCCCCTCACATAGAGCTGAAGGGGTTCAGATCGATACCACGCTTCAAAACCTGAAGCTGCCAGGACTGGAATGGACACACACAAAGGTGAACGCTCAGCCAGCAAGAGTTCATTACCACTGCCAATGGTTGTACATGATAGACTGGAGAAAGAACACAGCACATGAACACACACACACACACACACTCTCTCATTCTCTCTCTCGGACGCAGAGACAGGATGGGGTTTATCTTCCCGCTGCAGTGGATGTATTGCACTTCTCCCTAAGAGCTTCTCCTCACGCTCTGCAGGAAGAGGACTTGATAATAGTGAACATGTCTTCGCAAGTCTCATATAATAATAACTCTCATTGTCTAAGGGCCTGTGGTCACACCGAGCACTTAAAGGCTGGTGGACTAACCTCTGGCTTTATCACAGCTCCTAAAGAATCAATCTGAATAAGAGCATCAAAGTCTTAGTGTCAGCAACCTGGTGTCAATTCCAAAATCTGATTGGCTCCACTACAGAAACGAAATCATTAAACTTACATTCACATGAGTAAGTAAGCACATTATACTTATATAAAGAATAGGAAACTATGTTTAGTATAATTTGTCACATTTTTATTAGTTTATTATCCCTCATACAAAAACAAAAAAAAACAAAACTTAAGAAAACTGAGACATTGCAAATACATTTAAATAAATATTTTAGTAAATAGATCAAATGTAGTGAAATAGTGGGTCAAAAATTTGAAATAAAATTCCAAGTGAAAAAATAAACCTTTACCCCACTTACTTTATGTTGGTGCTTCTCAAATAGTGGGGCGGGCCCCCTCGGGGGGGCGTGGTGCGATGCTGAGGGGGGCGTGTGTGACCCTGGGGAACGTTCTTTTTTTTCCGCTGTACTACAATAAAGTGTAATTGCACATCCTTGTAAGTTGAACTATATCTCTTTTTTTTTCTTTGTTAACAAGGACATGTTGTTATACAGAGGTGTACCTAGAACTATTTTATAGACAAATGCTGTTATTTATAGTTGTGGCAGAGAGTGGGGAACCCACTGGTGGAGAACACTGGGGAACCCTCCAGACCCCAGTCCAGTTCCTTAAGTACCAGGACACCACTGCCCCTGAAGTGGGTGTTGTCAGATTTCACATTGTTTTTTTTTTTTTGTTTTTTTTTTTTTTTGCATTGTTATACTACCGCTTTCCCTTCAGTTATAGGATGAACTGTATGTTTTGTTTTTTTTTTGGCAAGCATTCTTGTACATTCTTGTGTAAAAGCACTTTAAGAGCCCTGGAAGAGCATTGATAAGGCCCTCTGCAGGCTTTAGTCGCCATGGTTCTTTGACCCATAAGTGGATAAGTGGTTTAAAAGGTTGGTCAGATGCAGTGCGACATTGTGGTCAACCTACGTCCTGTAGGAATGGACATGAATAGTTTATGTGAGTTATCTGTATGACACAAACCAGTGGAAAACTTCTGGATTCTACTAAAGACTGGAATCCAGAAAAGACAGAGTCATTCTTCCACATCATTTCAACCTCAAACAAACACTAGTTGGACTTGCTTAAGTTTCTTGGAGACATTTGGACGAATATGTGCTTATGCGTTTACTGGGATGTCAGTTCAGACAGGACATCAAACGGTGATGTATCTACTGAATAACCAGATAATCCATTCATTTGTTGTTCTAGATATATCTCAGACAGAGGCCTTGAAGGAGGAGAACGACTCGCTACGCTGCCAGTTAGATGCCTACAGGAACGAAGTGGAACTGCTAAAGCAGGAACAGGGAAAGAACCAGCCGCTGAGGAGCGAGGAGGACAGCACTCATTCACAGCAGCTCAGCTTCCTGCAGCAGGCACTACAAGGCATGCAGAAGGTAAGGCTCTTTAATCACAGCCAACATGACATACAAACACAAGAAGACATTGACCTTACCCAGAGGTGTAAAACATACAAGGGAATACAGTCCTCCTGCTGGATGATTGGCATAATGACATGCAACATTTTGTTACATTTTTGTTCAGAGGTTTGGGTCACTTTATATTTGATAGGAAAGCACCGTTCAATGAACTTTAATCAGTCAAAATCCACTTTATCCATTGCTAATGTGGTAAATAACTATTCTAGCTTCAAATGGGTTTTGGTGCAATTTCTCCATAGTGCAGTGCTTCTCAATCTTTTTCTGTTACGCCAGCCCACACCCCACCACCCACTCTCCGCCACAACTATATACAGCATTTGTCTATAAAATCGTTCTAGGTACACCTCTGCATAACATCATATTCTTGTTAACATAAAGAAAACAAAAAAAGAGATATAGTTCAACTTACAAGGATGTGCAATTACACTTTATTGTAGTAAGGCGGAAAAAAAGAATGTTCCCCAGGGTCACATCAACATCGCACCGCGCCCCCCCAGGGTGGCCCGCCCCACACTTTGAGAAGCACTGCCTTAGTGTATACAGGGCCATTTCCAGCAACTATCACTTAGTTGCACACAGTTTTCTAATGGTACAATGTGTTGGCTAATTGTGTCAGGAGAATAATGGATGATTACTACACACTTGTACACTCATATCAACATAGCTGAAAAAAGGATCTATCAAAAAATCTTTTGTTGGTTGTTGTTAAAGTCAGGGGTGTAGCGTTGGCCTGAGGTGGACCTGGATTCACAGGGCTCCAGGTTCAAATCCACCAGGTACAAGGTGTTCTGAGCATGGCATCGTTACGACAAACATGGTATCCAGTGGACTCACCACCCACAGGGGGCTCATTGTATGATTGAGTGGTATTCGGGTGGCATTCGTGGAGACTGCAGCCACCTGTGACCAACAAATACACATTTTTAGGCCTTCACATCAATACTAATAACACATTCTAGTGATAATTCATGATGTGTGTGTGTACTTCCACGAGGCCTCCTCCTTCTCTTGTTCTTTTGCAATATTTTTCTTTCTTCTTTGTTCTCCACCAGGTGTCTTTAAACTTTTTTGAGACGGTGAACTTTAACAGTTTTTCTGCATGATAAGAAAAATCTCTGCTGCCATTTATTCATAAGCGCTGACACATTTAACAGAAAGCTCAGAGCTGTCTGGCACAGAAAGAAGGCTATGGCTGTCTGGAGCCGCTGTTAGACTTTCATAAGATGTTCTTTAAAAAGTCATATTTTCAGATTACTCTGCTGATTGAAGGCTTTTTCAGTGATAGATAAAGGTTTGACTAGAGATTTGAGGGCTACATGTTGTTCTTTTTCAGAAGATTTCAAAACATAACTTATTTTTCCCCTTGAAAAGCACGTCTTTGAGGCTGTGCACCACGCGTCGTCAGTCCTAGCCTGACAAATAAAGTAATCTCTTTAGAGCAATAAAGAAGAAACCAGTACACTAGAAAATTGCATTATACAAATACAAAAGAATAACAAAAGTTAAAAAAGAAATTAATTATTTATCTCCCTTGAGACATCATAGTGAGAGAAAAATGATTATTATGAAACAAGTTTAACCTTTTAACAGCCAAACTATGCTAAAATGGTTCAAAGTTGGACTGGACTATCTTGAGGTTTGTCGACTTGAAATCTAAAAGTTAACCTAGTTTGGAGTTTAAAGTTGAAAGGTGAGCAAAAAAAAATAGTTATACAGTGAATCAGCCTAAAATCTTTAAATATAAGAACTTTAAATAAAATATAACATAATTGTTGAGTTTTTTTCATTTTTTTTTAAGTTGAGAAAATGTATAGTATCAAAGTTTCATCATTAGAAAAAAGAAAACAAAAACATCACAAATTGAAGTTGTAATTTCTACTGATATTTTTCCTTGAATCTATTTGTAATTAAGCTAACAATGGGTCAAATATTCCTGTTTAATATGAACATGTCTCATATTATGTCTCAAAGCATTTAGTTTGGATTGACTGAGTAAATTAGTTAATTAATCATCCTAATGAATTAACCAATTAAGTGTTTTTACTGAGGTGGGAGCATCAACTGACATATTCACACTTGGAACAACCAATACTGACAGTAGCATCGTAGTGCAACACACAGTAACGGCACTACAGTATCTGCAGTAATAAATCCTCTTATCTCTTGTCACTGTTCCCAAAACCTGTCAAAAGATTGTGCAGTGCAAACATATAGTACCTGGTACTGATCCAAATACTTGTCGATAAGGCCTGTTGTGCTGACAAAGTTACTGGTACTGACCTTACATTATAAGAATCAATGGTCTAAGCAGTCAAAAAATCATTGTTTAAGGTACCAGCTTCTGGACTTTAGCTTACCTGTGCTACTTCCCCTCATATGTGTTAAACTGGTACCAAAAAGGATCATGTGGCTTCAGGTTTTGGTTCCAATCCATCCAGAGCACAGCAACTGACCAGTCATCGGCTGTACTGACTTCAGGTCAGTCGCAGCAAGACAGAGTCTGTGTGTTAGTGAAAGGGAGAACAGTGGGATGGTGAGGTTACAAGAAACACAGGTGAAAACGTTGTAGGATTATAGTTACTTAGGTTTAACTGTTCAGAGCAGTGGTGACTGTGGAGGAGAGAAGAAGAATAGAGTACAGACAGGATGGAACGGCTGCAGTGTCTGGAGTGATCTGTGATAGAGGAGTGTCAGCTGGGGTGAGAGACCAAAGACATAGCAATGTCTTTGGCAGCTGGAGGTGGCAGAGTTAAAGATGCTGAGGTTCTCTTTAGGAGAGACAAGGATGGACAGGATCAGGAATGAGGTCATTAGAGGGACAACACAGACAGAAAGGTTTATAGAAAAAGCTGGAGAATCCAGATTGAGATGGTTTGGACATGTTCAGAGGAGAGACAGTGGCTACATTAGTAGAAGAATGATCGTAGAGATGGAGCTATCAGTTCGGAGACAAAAGAGATTGGTAAGAGGAGATTGATGGATGTAGTGAGGGAGGATCATAAGACGATACAGAGAACAGAGGGACCTGAAAGACCTTTATTCACTGATCAGAGTAGTTTTTGTCGTGGATACACATCTCAAGTTTCCTAAGAAAACATCCTGATTGTGGACCATCTGCCTGGTCAGGATAAGCTGCTTACTAATTGTGTGAACCTAAATATTTTTATATTTTTTTAATCATTTTGCACCTAAGCCAAAATGGTAACAAAAAGTGTGAATAATAGTCCAGAAAATAAAATAATATAACTTACAATTAAAGCATGAATAACGACAGGGGGATTTTTTTTATAAATTGTAATTCCCAATTCACACATTTTGATGCACGTTTAGAAAATTGTCACATGAAGCAGGCTTACCCTATTTAAACCTCACACATCTGGGCTGATGAGCTCCTGACTGTTGAAGTGAGAGTGAACAGCTTGGTGTGATCAAAAGAGCTGTCTTCAAGACGAAGACGGTTGCATCGTAAGTGAACTGTAAGTAATTTAAAGATATCAAAAAGTTTTACAATAAGCCATTCCCTGTCTGGAAGAGCAGATCTCAAGATGCTTAAAGGCAGACGTCTGCTACCGTGCGACTGTCCATGTCTTCCACAATCAGAAGGACACTACACAATTTAAACTTGCTTGGGGAGTATTGAAGGGAGGAAGCCATTGATCTCTGACGGAAGCCTCAAGGCCAGACTGACGTTTGCCAGAGAGAACACTGGTAAAGACCAGGAGCTCTGGAAAAAATAAAAGTGACATTGTAGTCTAGGATTGAATCATGTGAACACCACAATAGAGGACATGCTGGGTGTCAACAAATGAAAGCATGGAAGACTCATGATGTGGGGGATTTTACTGCTGTTTTTTACAGTGTTTAAGACAGTTTTTGAGAATCATTTGAGTCAGGAATTCTGGGCCTAGTGTCTATATGTCTATCTATCTTTTTGTCTTTCTATCTATTTGTCTTTCTATCTGTTTATCTATCCATCCATCCATTCAGCCATTCATCTTTCCATCCATCCCCAAATCATGTGATACTAACTGTAAGAAGAAAGAAAATCTTCTTTTCCTTTCGACCTGTCCCTTTTTTTCAGTGAGTCAACAATTTCCACCGCACCCTGTCCTCTGTATCCTAAACTAACTCCAACCACCTCCATGTCCTCTCTCACCACATCCATAATTCTCCTCATTGGCCTTCCTCTTCGTCTCTTACCTGGTAGCTCCATCTCTAGGATCATTCCTCTACCAATATAATCACTGTCCCTCCTCTGAACATGTCCAAACCATCTCAATCTAGCTTCTCTAGCTTTTTCTCCAAAACTTCCTGTCTGTGTTGTCCCCCAAATCAACTTTTATTTGTTTATAGGCCAAATCATAATAACTAGAAGTTGAAGTTGAATGAGGTGATTGGGAGACAACATAGACAGAAAGGTCATTTCTGATCCTGTCCATCCTTGTCTCTCCTAAAGAGAACCTCAGCATCTTTAACTCCTCCACCTCCAGCTCTGCCTCCTGTTTTCTGTTTTCTCTATCATGGTTGGTCTCACAGCCAACCTGTAAACCTTTACTTTTTTTGTAAGAAGGGATAAAATAAAGGGGTCGAATTGGAATTGGACCTTTCTACGTAACAGTGTCCCAACAACATAGTGAATCCACCAAGGATTGGCTGAACATTGAGAATTGGAGAGTCCAGGGTGAGCCGGAGCCCAGACCTTAACTCTATTCAGATGCTGTGGGCTGTGCATGCAAAAAAAAAAAAAAAATCTCTCAGTCATCGCACAGCTGTACAGAATTTGCACAGAGAAGTTGAGGACAAACTTTCGACAATGTCAGAGACTGGAAGATTGCTGCTTTAGTGTCTGTCTGCGGTTTGCTCAGCTGGAGGTGGTAATACGAGCTGTTAGGGGGTGCAGTGGCCCACTGTTACTCCTCAGAAGTTGCTTTTCTGTAGAAGTACAGATTTTAGGTCTACTTTTTTGTTTCATTACTTTCATTTTGCAATACTTTTTCTTACATATAATACATAGTAGTTTAACACAAAAGTGTGGTACTTTTAGTATCGTTTTGATATATAGTACGTGCACTACTGGTATCGGTTTTATTTGTGATGTCCCAACACACATACTGGATCCTGGTAGACAACACAGTTCTATTGCCTGGTACTATTAAAACAACTCTGTCCCTGCAACCTTTGTAAATTTCTGGTACTTTTTTTTAGATATGTAGTATGTGCACTACTGGTACTGTTTTATAGGTAGATTTTGCTACACAGCTACACTCATTACTTGTCTCTGGATGCTGGTAGACGACACTACTGCCTCATCTGGTACTGTTTTTAAGTTGCTAGAATTTGTTCTTTTGTGTAGTATATGTAGTGTGAGAACTAGTGGTACTGGTAGACGACACAGTTCTGTCGTTGACCTTGCAGTTATTGGACATAATCACTTGTTTATTTCTAGTACTACTCAGTGGGGGAAACAAACATTGTAGAATATGTTTAATTCCTCCATCTCCATGTAGAACTTGCTGTGATAAAAACATACTGGTGTCATCCTGAAATCCTGGTACTCTGGTTCTTTCCAAATCTAGCAACTACTAAAGATGAGAGATGAACTAAAAGTAAGAGAATCGGAGCTGGAGAGAAGTATGGAGGACAAACAGCAGCTGAAGACCCAGGTCCAGACACTGAAGGACGGACTCCAGAACCTGCAGAAGGTTCACCTCCGACAGGTCAGTCTGATTATTCTTTTCCCAAGATAAATGTTTAATTTTTATTTAACAGCATGGTTCATTAGTTTTTTACTGTTTAGTGGAGGAGAAAAACCCACTCAAATTTACACTTTAATGGAAAATAAATTGTTAATAAATTGTCCCAAAATGAGTTTCACTCAGTGAAAATGACTGTAGAAAAAAACTGTCAAACAGGGTGAAAACATTTGTCTGAGAAAATGACAATATTTTTTTTGTCCAAACCATACTTGTTACTGCTAATGTCTTTTAAATTATCCTTTTTGTAACCGAACCCTTTAATTCCTAGTAGTAAATGCAAAATTTATTGGACAATTTATTCTTATGGTCTATTAAAAATTTAACTTTTGGGATAATCATAAAACATGTTGTATAATATGTAGGTGATGTTAAAATATTTTACATATAAGGATTATTTTAATCCAGATTATATTCATTTTTACCACACATCTACTACTGCCTCAGACCACCTGATTCTCTAATTGTTAATTTAAAAGACTTCAAGCCAAAATCTAAAGCTGACATTTTAGTACTCTGACCAATACATCAAAACCATCACACGCTGTTCTTTCTTCACTGCACATTTTTTTCTCCAGTCCACAATCGACTTCCTTTCTTTTTTGCACTCGGTCACCGTGATTATTATTATGTTATTTACTCCTGCAGGCAACTAATGTAAATCAGTGCTGTTGTTTGGAGTCCTCCTCCACCATCATTCATTTGTTGTTACTTCAAGTTCCATTTGTAATTATATATGCTGTTTACACGGTTGTTTATTTTTCAACGTTTGCAATCTTAATATTGATCAGTTCTGTTCAGCTTGACAACCAGGGATCAATACGAAAATATAATGCACCAAAAAAGTCTAGAGGACGGGTCTCCCATCTTTTTTTCCCCTTAAGAGCTACCTTTACTAAATTAAACAGGCTTAAAACATTTATTTTCATAGCTTATTTTACTCAAACCAACTGAATACATTTATTTGGTTAGAATTCTATGAACATGTTGACATCAGCAACAGAAACTTGGTGTGTGTTTTTTGTCTATGTCTATCTATTTCAACACCTTACACACAATATGAAATTTCAACTTTTATTTATAAGTTTTATCAAAACTAAATATATTAAATAGTAATACCCTGCATGGAATCAACCAGAGCAGTGTATTGTTGTTTTACTCTTATTGACATTTACATGTTTATCTGTCACCTTGGTTCTGATCTTGGATTTCATTAAATTTATTTCAGAAAAGGCTGAGTGACAGACATATGACCTTTGGAAATATGATATGCTTCAGACTTTTTGTCTTTTCTCTCCATTTCTCTTTCAATATTTTATATGTCCATGGAAACAGTGTCAGGGTCTATCTGAGCGCTATAGTCCACATATAGAGAATTATGTCACAACATCAGCAAATATTACTTCAGTTAGGATTTAGAGGCGGGGCAATAATCACGTTCATGCAGATCGGTTGGAAAAATTACATAGAAAAGTGATGCCTGCGACCGGTCGCTCACAACCAACATGTTGGAGACCACTGTAGAGTTGTCTAAATGTTTGTCCAAATGAATTTTCTTCCCCTTTCGGCTTTTCCCTTTTTTCAGGGGTTGCTACAGCGAGTCAACAATTTCCATCTCACCCTGTCCTCTGTATCCTCAACTCTAACTCCAACCACCTCCATGTCCTCTCTCACTGCATCCATAAATCTCCTCTTTGGCCTTCTTCTTCGTCTCCTACCTGGTAGCTCTATCTCTGGCATTCTTCTACCAATGTATCCACTGTCTCTCCTCTGAACATGTCCAAACCATCTTAATCTGGCTTCTCTAGCTTTTTCTCCAAACCTTCCTGTCTGTGTTGTCCCCCTGATTACCTCATTCCTGATCCTGTCCACCCTTGTCACCTCAGAGAACCTCAGCATCTTTAACTCTGCCACCTCCAGCTCTGTCTCCTGTCTACTACCTATTGGTAGTGTCTCTAAACCGTACATCATTGCTGGTCTCACAACTGTCCAGTAAACCTTTTCCTTCACCTTAACTGACACTCATCTAACACAAATCACTCCTGAGACCTATATTAAGTTGTTCCATCCTGCCTGTACTCTATTCTTCACCTATTCCACAGTCTGCTCTTCCAGTATAGTGATTCTCCCTCACTGCATCCATCAATCTCCTCTTACCAATCTCCTCTGTCTCCTACCTGGTAGCTCCATCTCTACAATCATTCTTGAACTAATCTATCCAATGTCCTTCCTCTGAACATGTCCAAACCATCTTAATCTGGCTTCTTTAGCTTTTTCTCCAAACCTTCTTGTCTGTGTTGTCCCTCTAATCACCTCATTCCTGATCCTGTCCATCCTTGTCTCTCCTAAAGAGAACCTCAGCATCTTTAACTCTGCCACCTCCACCTCTGCCTCCTGTTTTTACCTATTGCTATGTCTTTGCTGTCTCATGCTCCACATTCACCACCTGTGCTAGTTGTAACCTCACCATTCAACTGCCCCCCCTTTCATTCACACAAATGCACTCAGTCTTGCTACGACTGACCCTCATTTCTCTTCTCTCCAGTGCAAACCTCCACCTCTCTAGGTTCTCTTCTAGCTGTTGCCTGCTCTCACTGCAGATCACAATATCATCTGCAAACATCATCATCTATGGAGACTCCTGTCTGACCTCTTCTGTCACTCCGTCTATCACCAAAGCAAACAAGAAGGTTCTCAGGGCAGATCCTTGATGAAGTCCCACCTCCACCTTAAAGTCTTCTGTCCTTCCAACAGCATACCTCACCACTGTTGTACTGTTCTCATACATATCCTGCACCAATCTAACATACTTCTCTGCCACTCCTGACTTCCTCATACATAACCACAATTCCTCCATTGGCACCCTTTCATAGGCCTTTTCCAAATCTACAAAAACACAATGCAGCTCCTTCTGACCCTCTTTGTACTTCTCCATCAACATCCTCAAGGCAAATATTGCATCTGTGGTACTCTTTCTCTGCATAAAGTAATACTGTTGTTTGCAAAGTTAGTCCAAATGAATGAAATACTACAAAGTCATGTTAAAAGTTAGCCAACTGTAGTTATCTCTTACATTGCATTCATATTATCTCTTATTCCAGGCTGCTTATTGCATATTAGTATGAAAAATGTTTTGGACTATTTTCCGTCCAAACAACAGCTCAATCAGCATATGTTCGTAGATTTTTTGTCTCTAATCATCATGTTTGTAACCAATTACAGCTTGAGGCGTCACAGCGGGATGACAAAGTCTGTGAGGACAGCACAAGTCAAACCAGTGTAAGTTATTTTTTTCTTTTTTATTTGACTTTCCTATTTGGAAGCTCTTCCATTGACATGACAGATCATTACAAGGCCAACACAGTTCACTGCAACTGCATTTGTCATGGAGTAAATCTCAGGCAGACGGGGCCGAGCTGGGATATAAAAGGGTCATAAAGTCACAATGACTTGCATATGTCTACACACCCACACACTGACACACTCTGTGGATCTAATGGAGAGATTAAAAACAGAGAAAGGCAAACAAAGAGTGGAGATAATGCAAACCAGGGTCAGATATGGGGGGTTTTCTTGTTCATTCAGTGGAAATATTTTGGAATTGTCAAAGACGATTCCCAGGAAATCAAGCTACGTTAAAAATATCTTGTTTTTTATGTTTTACTGACTTTACTGTTTCTAAGCAACTATTTCACTATCCCTTCTTTGCAAAGTTTTCGCATCTTAGTTTATTTTCTGCCCAGTTTGCGAACCCTTTTTAAGGTTTTCTCTAGTGAATCCCAGCAGTAATGAACACTATCGATATTAGTTTAATTATACACTTTTAGGCATTTGTTAGCCTTGTTTGAATCTACTGTTTTTATTTTTTATGAATTTTTTTTTAAACTCCTAACTTTGTACATTCTGTCCAATATTCATTTGGTTTTGAGTTTTATTTTGCCTATCTAACCACTGAAATTTTATTTCACTAACATTTTCACTTTGATTTGGTTTAGAAGGTTTGGAGAAAGGGCTATGGAAGGTTGAGATTGTTTGGACAAGTTCAGTGGAGGGACAGTTGTTGTATTGGTGGAATAGTTATCCTAGAGATGGAGCTACCAGGTAGGAAACAAGGAAGAGATTGGTGGATGCAGTGAGGGAGGGAAATGGAGGTAGTCGGAGTAGAAGATACACAGAACAGAGGGAAATGTAAAATGTTGATTCGTTGTGACAGCCCGTTAAAAAAGGGACAAGTTGGAACTATTCAGATTGAACCTGTCATTGGCTTAGTTTGAAGAAATCCTCGCCCCATTTATATATTTTTAGGTATAATCTCAAAAATCTTTCAACAATTTCCTTTGCAATTTGAGCTGTTTCTTTTTTAAGTGGGTCTTAAATTCCTAATCCTATAACAATAGTGTTCAAATGAAGTCCCTCATACCTTGGACTTTATGTTAGTGACATAACCAAAACAAGTCCGAGTTCAAGCTGACTTGTGACATGTCAGAAAAAGGCTAATCAAAGGCGCACATTGATGTAAAGTGAACACATCAGAAGTTTCAGTTCTGACACATGGGATAATGACGAAGTTATGACGAGGACGAGGATGAGGATAATGAGGCGTGGGAGACAATTCAGCAGACTGCTTTAATTCTGCCTCAATCCTACACACACACACACACACACACACACACTCACACACTCAGAGAACAAAGAGAGGCGAGAGATGATATTCAGATGATGCAGCATCTGTTTCTGATCTTTGGAAGACGATGCAACAACGGCATAAGGCAGTTTTTTGTTTGCCTGTTGTTCCAGTTGGAGTTTGGAGAGCCAGAAACTAGTGGGCTGTTGTTGCAGAAGAAGCTTGAAATTTGAACAATACAGTATACTGTATGTGTAGAAGGGTATTGTTAGACACTAGTCATAAAAAAGCTGTATACATGAACTGTATGTGGAAATGTTGGCTCAGAAAAACTTTCCAAATTTCACAAATTTGGAAATAGTGTCACGTTATAACGTGATAAATTTTACGTTTTTTTTGTGATAAAATCACATTATTTTGTGATATGTATCACATTATTCCGTGATACGTATCACATTATAAACGTGATAGTATCACGTCATCACGTTATTTTGTGATACGAAATAACGTGATACGTATCACGGAATAATGTGATACTGAAACAATTCTTTTTGAGGCAGCAATATGCTTCTGTATGTAATTAATTGCTTTGTATATCTCTGGCTTATTTAATATTTAAAAGTTATGTTTGTGTAAATGTTCAGGAAACATGGTTGGTGTCAGGAAGTCCGGAGAAAGAAGGTCCTACGGAGAAGAACCAGCAAAGTCCAGTTCACTCTGAGAGAGAAGCTCTGCTCGTAGGTAGGTTGATGACTAGAGACTTTTCTTCAAATGAAACAATTATTCCTTCTTACGTCACACAAAACATACTCTAAAAAGACTGGACAAGTCACTGTCAGACTGGATGAAGTACATGTGGAGAAAATAGAGCACTATAATTCATTATCAAATGTGTTATGCAATATTTTGTCTCTGTGAGCTGCTGATGTCGGGGATTTTTAACACAAGGCCCATAACACAAGGCCCAGAATTTGAGACTACGTCACAAATTTGAGTTCAGTTCCTAATGTAAGAACATAGCAAAACCTATCTTCTTGGGTGGTGTCTCCTGACTGCAGGGACATCACTTCCAAATTAGCAAAATAAAATTGCTGGAAACAATCCATTGCAGCAGTGTGAGTGACACTATTTTGTTCTAGAGTAAATTCCACTGTCAATATTATCAAAGTGGTACTAGTAGGCAGATCACTCTGGTCTGGTCATTTCAGTAAAGTGTGGACGTCCTTGTCCAAAAATATATAATTACTCATAGTAACACATTACCATCAATTGTCTCAAACAAAATATTTCAGAATAAATACATGTGCCTGTGTGTGCATGTGTGTGTATGTCTAATTACACAGATGGTATGAGGCTCAATGTAAACTAGGGATTACTTGGCTTTGTTTTATGTTAAGAGCTTCTATATTTCAGGCTGCTACAGATACTAGATGATGGGACCAAAAAAGTTCTTTCCTACACACGGGTGATAAAAAGTTGATCTGGTTACATAGTTCTAACCAATACTTTGAGTCCCTCTTTGGCAGGTGTCTCCAAGTGTGTTCCAAAAAACACGGTGTGTTCCAAAAAATACAGCTAGTCCAAAGATGGTTGACATGATACTGTTCCTGCGGCTTTGATGATATTCTAGGGTGCAGTCATGATTGTAGGAGAGTGGTCAATATTTAACATCCCAGACCTTTTTATTATTACATTTTTTGAAAAGTCTGCATCAAACAAGTAGCTCTTTGTATCACTGAGGGACCTTCAAGTGGCCCCTGTTTTTGAAAAAGGTTGGTGACCTCTGTTCTAGGTAGCTTCGGTGTTAATCCTCACTTTAGATAAAAGCGTCTGCTTATGCATACAAAAGGAAAAAGTTAAAGCACTCAGTTAATGCAAGTCATAAATGTTTTAGCCTTAGGCTACACGTCCATACATCCATCCTCATCCGCTTATCCGGAGCAGGGTCGTGGGGGCAACATTCGGATGAGGGATTCCCAGACATCCCTCTCCCCAGACACTCCCTCCAGCTCATCTGGGAGGATTCCGAGGCGTTCCAAGGCCATCCGGGCAACATAGTCGTTCCAGCATGTCCTAGGTCTTCCTCTGGGTCTCCTCCCAGTGGGACATGACGCAAAAAACCTCCCATGGGAGGCGTCTAGGGGGCATCCGATGTAAATGCCCAGTCCACCTCAACTGACTCCTCTCGATGGAGAGAAGCAATGGCATTACTCCGAGCTCCTTCCGGGTGACTGAGCTCCTCACCTTATCTCTAAGGGAGCGCCGTGGCACCCTGCGGAGAAAGCTCATTTCCCCCGCTTGTATCCGGGATCACGTGATCCGGTCATGACCCAAAGCTCATGACCATAGGCTATATGTATATAACACACTTCATAACATAACATAACCTAACACATGGGGCAGTGGTGGCCTATTGTTGAAGGGACCAGACTGGGGTCCGTAGTGTTTCAGGTTCAAATCCACCAGCTGCCAGGTTCTGTGCAGAGCACAGTCTCCACTCACTGCTCCCAGGTGTGGTGTGGATCACAGTGTCACGATAATAAGGAGTTTCCTTAGCTCCATTCAAAGATCTACAGTATTTTCTTTGCTTTTCTCTCTACGCTCCCCACAGACTGTAGTTCATTACTTTTATTTTTGAGCAAAACATGTTTTTTTTTTACTTTGTTTTTATCTGGAGTGTTGTTCTCCAGGTATTCCGATGAAGGTTAGTTTTTGCAGAGATAAATTACCTCTGTGTCTCTCTCCAGGCTCTGACACTCAGTTGATAGCAGATGGTTTGTTCTAGCTGCGGGAGCTGAAAAGAGCTCGGACCTGAGAGACAACAGCATCAAAGCTGTCATTAAACACTCACTTCAATCTGCAGCAGAGATATACAAGAGGATTATAACAGCAGTGGGACTGTGAGAGAGCAGACACTCAGAGCTGATGTTGAATAAGAGGAGTTTAGTGAAGAGCTGTGGTTGATGGGAGTGTTGTATGAAGTGTGAAAATAGAGGCGTGGAACATGTTCCTGCATTAATCTGTTATGTTTTTTTTTTTGTATAACTTCAGGGATTATATCCACGTTCCTGCACGTTCACCCATTTGGAGCCAGTATTGAGTACATCTGTTCCTACCTGCAGCGTTTGGACACAAAGGTAAAGTAAGACGATAACGTCCATCAAAAACTCCCACTGAATGACTTTACCATAAATTTCTTGTGCCAACACATTGTTCCTGCATATTAAACATATTAAACAGTTTTTATTAGGGATGTCTGATATGACATTTACCAATACCGATATTAACCGTTATTGTCCAAACACTTTTTTCCCAATATCGATATGAACCTATAGCGATTATTATTTTTTACCATTTTGTGTGCAACAGTCCTATGATTCTTTGTGCAGCATTTGATGTAAACAAGAAATGTCTAGTGTTGGACAGAAGAACTTTCCAAAAACATTGATTAACATTATAAACCGGGCCCATTCCAAACAAATAATCTCAACCCAGTCTTTGGGAAACAATGATATATCATAAACCTTTCCATTGGGCACCAAACTTGCTTTTACATTCTGCATTTACATCAGATTTAATTGATATGTACAGTATATATACAGTAGAAAGTCATTGTTACTTTTGCTTCTTCTGTGCATCGTTTCCTCTGGTATTTTCTGTTATTGATTTATTATTATTTAAATTTTTGTTGGTATTGGATTGATATTGGCTAAAATGTATTTAATTTAGAGAAGGTCCGACCTAATTTATGATCCTATTTTTGCTCCCTCAGTGCATTGCCAATATTGATCTATTTATATCTCACAAAAGTTTCACAATAATGTGGTATCTTCCCATATTTTCATTATTTTAAATAAGTTATCAAATTACTAACCTAAATTAATAATTTATCATCTCAAAAAGACATGTAAATTACAGCAACATTTAAAATAAAATACATTGCTGGTGGCATCGTTTAGCAAGAGGACATGCATGTGTATGTAATTTATGTACAGAATCTGTCTTATATTGCTATCCTCCAACTCGACTGTCAAATAATTGTAGGGGAAAGGGTAATATAGTCTAGGAAGGGTTTATAACAGTGTGGGGGGGGTTAGTTAAGGGTGAATATATATATATAAATAATATGATATAATATGATAATAACTAATAATATATAATAACTTGGGTATCTGTACAAACATTATCTCATTATAAATACAATCTCTCTCTCACTCTCTCTCTCTATATATATACTGTATGTATATATATGTGTGTGTGTGTGTGAGTGTGTGTGTTTAGTGTGTGCATAAGTTGTGAAAAATATATATCAGAGAATAAGAGTTTAATTTCAGATATCTGATAGCAGGTCATTTTCCATTCTGTTCTTGATAGCAACCAAATCACTACAATTCTTTCATCAATAGCAATGGCATTGTACTGTCAAAATTAGAGTTGTGAGGCGTTCACTGTTTTCATGTCCATTGTATTCTTCAGGTAATATACCTATACTTGTACCAGAATTTTTTATGAATAAGATAATGAAGAAATCAAGGTTGATCTATTGAGTTTTTCCCTGACTTTACACCTGCCTACAGCCTTTTACGCAGTTTTTTTTTTTTTCATCTTATTCTGGCTGTGGAGTTTTCTGTTTTTTAAACTTAAGTGATATATGAAAATGTGCCTTTTTCATATGCTTTATTAAGCTGTGCCTGTCTAATCTGGGTGCATTTGCACGTCTATGCCCACACACTCCTCTTTGTTCACCTTCACCTCCGCTGATCAGTCGTTTTCACTTTGACTCTTCATCAAACCCTTCCATCAATATCACCAGACCTCAGTCAGCTCTGTTCATCTCCAGGCCCCAAACACAGAGGTCTTGTTCAGAATGATAATGTAAAACCTTGTGCTGGATCCTGATCCTGATGCAAAGCCACACTGGTGCCTTTGGTTCGGATCTTTAAAAGTCTGCTCATTAATGCAGGACATCGAGGTTCGTCTGCTCCAGCTCAGACATTGCCCGTCTCCTCTGTCACCTCGCAGTCTAAAATAACCAAACATCCTCAGTCAAGGAAAACCCAGATGAATGGCAATCAGTCATGTGACTGCTGAGTCAGGTGACGTGACTGTCAGTCTATGTTAATTTATGTAAACCAGAATCCTAGATACATGACATTTGAAGGCAACTCTGGACTCTGTAATTTATTGAAATTAAGGAGTTTCACCACTTGAAATTATTTTGACTTCAGCAATCAGTATGAGGGACACCACTTCAACTCAGGCAGTTATTTCTAATCTTCTAAAAATAACTAACCACAGCCAGAATGTGCAAAGAAATAATTATGAATTTCCTCGATGTTTGTAGTGCACTAAAATCTTACTACGGTTTCAGTAAATGTTAGCCAAATATGAAAAAATAATGTTGGCATAACAGATAAGCCAGAAAACTAATGGAAAATTAGCTTAAATTATGTGATTAAAGACATTTTGAAAGGTGACATGATGCTTTATTTAGAAGCAGTTCTTCCTAGCAGTTCCAAACATATTATATATAACCTGCTCCACAATGTATAAATTAAAGTTAATTAAACCAAAAAATATTTACACTCAAATTGACCCAACTTAGAGAAAGAATAAGATATAACAATAATAAGCAGAAAAGTTTAAACATTTCCAGAAGCATGTGTAGCAGAAAAAAATATCTACTTATGTATCTACTTAAATTAGTTTAAAAAAGGATTCCTAGATAATTATTAAAGTGTTGGCATTAGTCATTGATCTGCAGCTCTTTTGCATCGGTTGTTAGTAACTGGAGGATTGTATAGATGTAAATGTCGATCACCATTATGCACCATTGAGTTGCAAATATTCGCTCTGTAAAATAAATAAATTAAAAATAAAAAAAAATCCTCTTATTTGTAAATTTATGGTCAAGTAATTTTTTTTTACAAAAATCAGACAATAAATACAGATGTCTCTGTTCTGAACAAGGTTTTGGCTTGTCCTTGAACACACCAAGTAGCTCTCTACTCATATACCTCCAGCCAATATAAAATCCATTGTTGTTGTTGATATGGTCATCACATACTCTGAAGCTGCAAAGGCTTTTTTATAAGGGGCTTTTTAACCTTCTACAGGCCACACAAAATGACTAGGCGGGCTGCATTTGGTCTGCTAGCCATAAGTTAGACTTAGACAGACTTTATTGATCCACATGGGTAATTGTTTTGGCACAGCAGCATGTTGAACTATTGCAGATAAAATAAAATAAAGTATAATTTGAATAAGTACAAATAGAATGGAAATTTGAAAATTCTAACAGAAGATAAAAGATTAAGAACAATACAATTAAACACAATAAGCAATTGTGGAATTACAAGGGTCAGAACCAGAAGTAACACATATGCCCTTGTGTTTGTATGTGTTTATAAACTGTATGCATACAAATTTTTTGACACACAGGCCGCACTGGGTCGTAGAATTTGATGTGGGCCAAGCAAGAAGCAGATAGATGGAGTGTTCATATAATCTAAAACAGATAGAGTCAATAAATATTAAAATGTTATAATGCATGACGTGCAGAGCAAAAGAAGAAATATAATGATAATAGAAATTAATAACATAATTTGGACAGGTTTTTCAGGCCAAACTAAAGAGCCATAGGGGCCACATCTGGCACCCAGGCCCTACTTTGCACTCGTCTGTGTGGTGTGTTCTGTCTGAGCAGAATCTGTTGGTCTCAGATACTAGGAGAGAAAAGTAAAACAGGTGATATACTTACGTGTTCACACTCTGTTTCTCTTTGTTTCTGAAGATTAATCCCTGCGAGGTTGAAGCACTTCTGTCTCGACTTCCCTGCACCTTCAGACAGGAAATGACTGGTGTCGGTGCCAGTCTGGAGAAACGTTGGAACTTTTGTGGCTTTGAGGGCATAAAGAGCACATAAAAAAGAGACCACCCGCTCTTCGGGATAATGTAAGACACTTTGGAAAGAAGGACAAGTCAAAGGCTACGGCACAGAGACTCTGTGATGGGGGGAAAAAAAGGAGTGGAACGATGGACGTGACCGAGCTCCAGAGTCTGAGTCAGACCTGAAAGGATTTCAGGGACCGAAACGGGACACACGCAGCAGTTTCCACAGCTTCAGGAGCGCAGGTACTGAAATTATGATGAAATGTGTCAAAACACTGAGTGAAAATCAGTTACAGAGCTGGAGACTTTCCCTCAAAATCCTGCCGTCAAGTGGATCATTTTCTGGTGGAAGCAGCAGCTCCAGGACTCGGTGTGGAGGTGTTGTTTCTGTATTATTATTGTTTTATTTTAATTTATCAGGGTCAGACTGAAAACTCTCCAAACCTCTGAGATTCCAGACTCTCACCTGTGTCTGTCTGTTTTCTCTTTTTGCTGTTGCTGGTTTGTATCATAGACAAGAAATGGATCTATTTCTTCATTTTCTGTAAAAGCTGTTCTCACTTGCATAGAATCATTTGTTGTAATACACTGTAAATGCTGGGAGGATATTTTTGAATATTAAACAAGATGTTTTAAGTAAAAAAAAATTGTGAGCAATGTGTGTTCTTTTTGCCTGCATCCATATTGTTCATATAGAAAGAGAGAGGTCCATGCGGGGGAGTTTTCATCTCCACCTCCAGCAGATAAAGAGCTTCCTATCTGTTTGGTCCAGTGCGTCCTTCTTAAGCATACATATTGAAGTGTTTTCAACGCTCCTCTATTGGCCTTGTTAGCTGCACATGTTACTTCCACCACTGAGGGAAACAAAGGTTTATTTTCACACATGATTTGCTCTATTCAGCCTCTGTAGCCATCTGCTACGGGCCCTTGCATTTGGAAAATTAGCGTTCGTGCACTCGTCGGTGTACGAACCCTTTTAGCTAAATGAATGAATAAAGAGAATGTTTTTGCCTAAGAGCAGCAGGCTTCCCTCGCTCATACATGTTATTTATTATTAATAACCTTGGTTTGAAAAAAGAACAGGGCTTCATGGATGAAGAGTTAATACAGAGGTAGGAATGCAGATGTTTGCATGTTGAAACAAAACTACATTGATACTGAAGAAACCTACAGTGTGTTTGGTTGTTACAATTATTGTTATTATTGTATCCTGAAAAAGACAATACAAAGTTTTTTTCAGAAAAATGAAAAAGGATATAATTAATATATAGCTAAGGTTTTAGCCGAGACGTAGTTTAGTTATTTAGCCAAAATCAAGTTCGGTCATAATTTTTACCAGGTTGATTGTTCATTTTAAATTCTGAAGTCCCATCAGATGTTCCTTGGTGATAAAAGTGAGCAAACGTGAACAAAATAAAAAGGAAAAATAGACCTGTTTTTAAAGCCATTTTAGCTTGCTTCTGCAATGTATGAGCAATCATTTTAATGTGTCCAATTTATTTGAAATCAGCTTGTCTTTTATTGCTTATTATACTGTTACTGTAAATAAGCTGTATAAGCTATATTTTGCTAACACGTTTAAATACACAGCAGTGGTGGCCAAGTGGTTAGAGAGGGGGACTTGGGTCCACAGGGCTTCAGGTTCGAATCCACCACCTGCCAGGTTGCCACTGAGGTTCTCTGAGCATTGCAGCGTCTTGACCCACATAACTTCTTGTGGGCTCACCACCCACAGTAAGGCTCACAATATAATGTAATTGGGTGGTGCCAGCTGCCCCTGCGACCCGGCAACGGACGAGTAGAAGAAAATGCAATGAAATTAAAACAATTTAAATACACATTATACCAGTGGTGGGCTGTGTATTTCAACCATAGGCCTTCGGTGACGTCATAGTTGTGTGACGTCAAATAATCGAGACGTATATTGTAATAGTGTTTGGCACAATGCAAGGAAGACACCACTTGCAGAATTCATTCAAGAGCTGCATGTGTGTCGGGGATCTAAAGAAGAACGCATCAAGCACCTTTAGATTGGAAAAAAAAAAAAAACTTGCACTCTTTAAGTTTTATGGCCCCTTGAGTTAACACTTCATTTAGACGATGTGCATAACAGTGAATAAATAGGGCAACTTTGCAGTAGGTTTAGTCCAGATGCGATCACCGCTGCGCCATCATGACACTGTGCCACAACTTTGTCCAGAAAACATTCATATTCTTCAAGAAAATTTTAAATAAGAAAGGCAAGGTCATCAGCTCATCTGCCACTGGTTACATCCACAAATTTCACAGAACACTCCCGGACACCAAAGGACGTCACATAATGCAGGACCGCAGTCCGAGCTGCGCCATGTTCCCCACATCTGTGGTTTCATCAACCATCACAGCGATGTTGGTTGATGGGGCAAGTTAGATCTTCGCTTTTATCTTGTTTCACATCACTGCAGCAATCGTATAAATTAGGTTATTTTGTATTTTTTTTTTCTGATGTCCCACCCTGTAGGTGGACAGGTGGCACTGCAAGTCTGGGTCGTATCCAGTAAGGAAAGAAAGAAGTTCCATGTAGTTAGCTCTATTTAAGGGCTGGGACACTTATCGTGTCCCCGAAATAAAAGTTCTAGTTTACCCAAAAACTATGACACAATCCACAATCTGTCTGCAGCTACAAATCTCCCAGTTGAGATTCAATATGTCCCAAGATGCCGTTGTCAGACTCCTGGGAGAGCTTATCCAATCACAGGACAGATAGTGTTGCTTTTAAGGTAGGTATGCAGGAAGGTCCCAGGTCCCAATCTAGTGTGTTAAACGGCGCTGAGTGCTGTGAACTGAACCAGCTGTGCTCATTCACTCACAGCAGGTACGGCCTTCACTTTTAATTCTGAAGGCCATGGAAGATTTCAGGGACCTGACAACACTAGATAGCTGAAATATGATTGGAAAAAAAAGTTTTTATCCAACTTCTAAAATGTAAAAACTTTTTTTTCTTAATAATGATAAATAATAATATTTTCTCAAAATAAAAAGGATAAATGTGTTTTTCTTACTATGTTTAGGTCAGCAGAGAAGGCCTTGCTGGCCCTGATGGCCTTGTAGAAATTCCTTAGACTATTAATGTTCTGAGGTCTAAATGGACAACCTTTGTTTGCAGTCAATCCTCCTTTTTTGTAAACAATTTTACTCCGGTTTCCTGTGTCTAGTTTCAGGACACTGAGAACTTTCCTGAGATGCAGAAAGAACAAAATTCCTACTTGAAAAAAAGTGTTTTGAACATCTGAAAACAAGTCTGTGGTCCTAAAGGTGAATCTGCTGGTGCTGAGGTTTGCTTACAATAAATAATATGCCTATTCGACTGAGGAAACCACTGCTGAGAGTGCAGGTTTTTAATTACTGCAGCTCAGGTCATGATGGGAGGGAGCATAGAAGGGAGAAGGATTCCTCTTCTCTCCAGTGCAAACCTCCACCTCTCTAGGTTCTCTTCTAGCTGTTGCCCAGATGTGTATAAGAGACAGCACACACACACACACACACAGAGCTGCTGTTGTTTGGTCTCTGCCTTCATGTTCCCTGATCCGTTCTGTTCAAACAGAACCAGCTGAAGTGGCACCTCAGCCAGGACCAGACCAGACCCTGTCTCTTATACACATCTTAAAAACTTTTTTTTTCTTAATAATGATGAATAATAACGTTTTCTGGGTCAGTGGTGGCCTAGTCGTTAAGGAAGCGGACTTGGGTCCGCAAGGTCCCTGGTTCGAATCCACCAGCTGTCAGGTTGCCATAGAGGTGCTCTGAGCATAGCACCTTCCCAACCCACATCACTTCTTGTGGGCTCACCACCTACAGGAAGGTTCACAATATGGAGCAATGTGATTTGGGTGGCGTCAACTGCCCCATGTGCCACCCCTGCAACCTGGCAATGGACAAGCAGAAGAAGATGAATGAATGAATGAATAACATTTTCTCAAAAAAAAAGGAATAAATGTTTTTTCTTATGTTTAGGTCAGCAGAGAAGGCCTTGCTGGCCCTGATGGCCTACCACTGCATTATACATAGTAGCTGATAGTAACCATTGGTTTAATATTGAGTTATAATACAATAATTTCTCGTATTGCGATCATCAAAATAGAACAAAAATTTTTTTTGGATTATAATATCAATCACATTTCCCTGGATCTCTGTTTGTAATTGACAACACTGTAAGTACCATATCCGTGGAAAAGGGCCTGATGAGACTGTATTCAACAGGAAGTGATTCAACAGCTCCTCCTGCTGAGCTCGGCTGCAGCTGCAGCGGCTCCACTGCTGCTGATTAGCATGAACAGCAGGAGCTTAGTGGTCTCACTGGGAGCAACATGTTTGAAGGGAATTCCTCCTGAACAAAAGTGGCATGGGCCTTGTTAATTTATGAATTCATAAGAAAGCAGCCTCAACCACACAGTTTCCAGGAAAGTACAGCTGCAAAGTAGAGATGCAGCTCTGTTACTTCTATGGTTGCCTGGAGACACGGGGGATGGGATCACCTTAACAATATATTGGTCAATAGGACTATCACATTGATAACTTGGTGTAAAACATTCATTCATTCACTGTTGCTTTTTATCTGTTACCTGGTCTCAGGGGCAGCAATCTCCACAACTGCCACCCAAATCACACTGCTCCATACAGCGAGCCTAACTAGGATTCAAACATGCCTTGGAGATTCACACGATGACAGAGACAGAGCCTGTGGGCCAGAAGGAGATAGGAAAGGAAAGTGAACTCCTTGTCATTGTGACATTGTGATTCACACAACAAAATGACCTCTGTATTTAACCCATCACCAAAGTGAACAGTGTGCAGCTTTGAGCGCCCAGGGAGCTGTGAGTGGCACAGTGCAATGCTCAGTGGACCTCAGTGGTAACTTGGCGGTAGGGGGATTCGAACCGAGGGCGTTGCGGACCCAAATCCGCTTCCTTAACCATTAGGCCACCAACTGCCCCACTCTACAGGTCACTCTACAGCAGGGGTGTCCAAACTGTTCCACAAAGGGCCGGTGTGGCTGCTGGTTTTTGTTCCAACCAACCAATAGCACATAGCTTGACCAATCAGGTGTCTGATGTCTGAGATCAGTTGATTAAACCTGTCAACTCAGGTGTGCTGCTGCTTGGTTGGAACAAAGACCTGCAGCCACACCAGCCCTTTGTGGAACAGTTTGGACATGTCTGCTCTACAGTGAATTTTCATCATTACATAAACTCTTTTTACCCAACATTTTCCTCCAATTTCTACACTCAGTGGTTAAGAAATTGGTCCTCAAGGCCTCAGGTTCTAATCCAATAGCTGCCAGAAAGCCACTGAGCTGCTCTGATCATTGCACCATCTCAACGGACATTAGTTTAATTGCTGGTGATAGTATTGTGTAGTGTGATTTGGGTGGCAGTCGTAGAGCCTGCTGCCTCTGTGACCCTGTAATAGATAGGAGGAATTTCAACCCACATGACTTCCAAAGGGCTCACCACCCACAGGAAGGCAGACAGATAGCAGATGAAGAAAAATAAATTCATATACGATGGAAAGCACACTGTTAAACTCAACCTAATTCTCCAAATAGTCTCACAACTTTGTCAAATCATGTCAAAATGAGTCAGTGTGTGCCCAGCCTAATGCAACCCATCCTGCAATGTGGGGTTTACGCTGGCAGGCAGGGGGTCACATCTGACTTCCCTAAAAAAATAATAAAATCGATTTTTATAGAATTTACCTTTTATGAAATAGTTTGAAAATATGAAAATATTATCAAATAGCATGATAATACAGAGCATAATATGAGTTACTGATCTAACAATCCCACTTAAAAAAAAATTTTTTTCCACTCTTAAAATCCAATGTGAACCTATCAGACATGTGCCACTCAGGCGAACCGGAGCATCTCTAGATCCTACAAGTTTCCGCTGGGCAGGTAATTGCTGTAGGTGGAAAGCAATCTATTTGTGGTAAAGGTCAGTTGATTCATAACGTTAGCAAAGAGCCGCTGTTGCTCGTTAAGGGAAAGTTTCACTTCTATGTCTGACCTGTGCTGGCATTTTACATCAAACACCTTCAGAGTCTAATAGACTAGAAATAGCACAGCTGAACCAGATCTTTACTGTAGACCACTGAGCCGTCACATACTGACTTTAAAGACGTAGGTACAGGGTTTTTTATGCTTAGTGTGCACATTTTCTCTTTTTATTTTATTAATTAATTTATCGAAAACATAGAGAAAATCAAAGCTTTCACTCAAGATAACTACTGTTCTTCTACTTCTATAGATAAAGTGTTCTTTTTCTAACTTTCTAACAGTGTTTGTATGTTTTGTTTCTGTTTTTTTTTTTCAAAATTTTGTTCAGTGACACAACCTGACCATAGGGGGCAGAAGCTGACCAACTATTACTGCACTCAAGTCCTTTTAAATGCTAACTGAGTTATATATTGTACTACCGTCCTTAGAACAGGAATATATTAACATGTTTTAAACTAACCACCTAACCAATGTTCAATTATATCTCCAAATAATTAGGTCAAAAATTAATACACTGAATACACTTTTTTTCTGTTATCTGTTATGTAACATGTCTGTGTAGATTCTCAGTCATCCAGGTAGTTCGATCCAAAATTAGTTACTTTGAGGGCAACTGGACATAGTAGGTTTCTTGAAGAAGTTTCACCTCATCATCCAAGAGGCTTCTTCAGTTCTAACCAACTACAGGGGAGTCCTGGTATTTAACCTCAAAGAGGCTCCATACCTGTGAAAGGGTTAGGGTTGTTGTAGAAAACAAAAGGCTATAAGAGGGAGGTGGGGTTACAGGGTGATGTGTGAAACCCTGTTCAAGACGAGCTGTATGTTGAGTTAGAGGTGTGAATGGATATGTTGGGGGGTAGTATTGGTATCAATTGTTTTTCTTCTTTGTGATGGAGCCCTGGTCTGATCACAAGAGAATATTCTGGGCAGAGAATTTAAAACGACATTTTAGGTGGAAGAGAGATTGTGTCTTAGTCCTCCCCCTCTGTTGAGAGAAGGTTTCTCCAGGTTGATGTAGATGGCTTCCTTTACTTCTCTTTCAAGCCATCTGTCTTCATTGGCCAGTATGAGGACATCCTCATCCACAAAACTGTGTCTTTTTTCTTCCAGGTGTAAATGAATAGCATAGAGTCCTAATTTTGGATACGTGTTATGAACTTTTTTTTTCATTTGTCAACCTTACGTGATTAACTTTCAAAAATATATGGTACATGACCAGTCATCATTGGTAACAATGAACAACATAATCTCTACAGTCATGTGTCAATCTCACTATGAAGTGCATATTTGTTAAACTCTGAGGTCTTACTATAAGTGACCAAAGATGACAGTCAGTTACACAACTATTTGTCTCTAAAATATGTTTCTTTAATTTTATACATTTTTTCTTTAGATGTCAAAAAATTACTTTATTGTTTTATTGTTTCAGTAAGTTATTTGATAAAACAAACCTGGTGACAAGGTAACTGTCTATCCTGTTGCTATGTCTTCCACAACAGAATGGACAAGGTTCAGAGAAAGGACTTTGCACAGTTTAGGCCACATGGGTTGCTGATGATGTTACACATATTACAACAGATATTACAGACATGCTAGTTGGCAGTTTTCAATTAACAATTTTAATCAACATATAAACAAATAAACCAATTATTTAAACATATATTTTTAAATAATTATTTAATTGATAAAAAAATGTATATATGATACATTATATATATTATGATATATATTTTAATGATATATCATTATTTGAATAAATTGTTTAATTATTTTATCAATGGTAACAATTCCCCACTTTGAACAATATCCTTTCTTCTTCCTTGTTCTACAATCGAATGCCTGACTTTTACTGTGCTCTTAGTGTTTTGTTCCATGCAAAAATATTTAATATATAGTTAATATATTCTGTTCACGGGGCAATATCTATCTTTTTTTTTTTCAATTTATTGTGAGATTACTATCCACATTACTATCCATCCTGTCATTTTCATGTGAACATAAAAAAAAACCTTTAATAACAGATGTGGGCCAAACAATTAAGTTATCTCAATTAATTATCTCAATCAATGCTATTAATTAAAAAAATGACCAGATATCTTGTTGTCAGGTTTTATTTATAAAAGAAAAAATAAACAGTTTCCACTGATTTCATTACAATCCAAATATCTTGTCATGAACTAACACAATAGTATTGGTATAGAAAGGTTATACATGGCTATAATGATGATGATAATAATAATAGCTTTTATTTAAAAGCACCTTTCAGGTCACTCAAGAATACTGTACATAGTTAATTTAAAAAGCTATAAAGCAGAAAAATAGCAGAAAATCTGACTATACATTTTATACTCATCATGTAATAACTTATTCTCCTTTAAAATTGTCTGTGACAGTGTTGACATTTTTTGTTAGTGGTGCATACATCTTGTCCTTGCAGTTTATTTTGAAAAGGTGTGGGAGCTGACCAACATCCATTTCTAACAGCATAACATCTACCCAATACAATACATGTCAAGTTTAATAGAAAAACTCAAGTTAAGAGAGGAAAAGTTATTGACCTGTATGTTTTATAAAAAAAATCCAAATTATACAATTAAAGTATATCCAAGTAAAAAACTCAGTTCCTTTATTTCCCAAAGGGAACTTTCGAGGGATTAACAAAGTTCTATCTAATCTAATCTAAAACAGGAGAGGGTGGAGATAATCAGTATGCAACAGTTAAATTAAATGGAGTAATAAAAACAATAACCCTTAATTACCTCAGACGCCTCACACGGGAGGTGTTTGGGTCATGTCCCACTGGAAGGAGTCACAGAGGAAGACCTAGGACACGCTGGAGCGCCTATGTTGCCCAGATGGCCTGGGAAGCCCTTGGGATCCTCCCAGATGAGCTGGAGGAAGTGTCTGTGGAGAGGGAAGTCTGAGTATCCCTCCTCCGAATGTTGCCCCAGCGACCCGGCTTCAGAAAAGCCGATGAAGATGGATGGATGGATGCTATTGCACAACACATCATCAGTGGGGTAAAACTAACAACGGTCTAAACCCAGCTCACATTCCCTTTTGGTGGGTGAACAATCCAATGCTTGGTGAATTCTGCTTCACAATAATGGGAAGAGCCGACATGGATATATTCAGTTTTTTATTCTATTCTAATACCTAGGGCAGTGGTTTCAGACTTTGATAATGGGTTACATGCAGCGGGCAAATTTTGTTGTGTGCTGTGAATCACAATGTCACAATGACAAAAAAAAAGACAAAAAAATAATTAATAATAGGGACATCCAGCGTACAACTTTCGCCAATTCAAAGATGGGAAACAACAAAAAGAGGTGATTTGTGATAGAAGAGAGTCAGCTAAGGTGAAGGGAGGTTTACATGACTGTGGTGAGACCAGCCATGATGTAAGGATTAGAGACACTAGGAAAAGGTAGAAGACAGGAGGCAGAGCTGGAGGTGGCAAAGTTAAAGATGTTGAGGTTCTCTTTAGGAGAGACAAGGATGGACAGGATCAGGGACAAGGTGATTAGGGGGACAACACAGACAGGAAGGTTTGGAGAAAAAGCTAGAGAAGCCAGACTGAGATGGTTTGGACATGTTCACAGGAGGGACAGTGGTTATATTAGTAGAAGACTGCTAGAGATGGAGCTACCAGGTAAGAGGCCAAATTTATGGATGCAGTGAGAGAGGACGTGGAGGTAGTTGGAGTTAAGAGTTGAGGATTCAGAGGACAGGGTGAGTTTGATATTGTTGACTACGAGTCAACAATAAGCCGAAAGGAGAAGAAGAAGCTGGAGACAATGGAAATATTCAACACAAATTACAAAGTTAGAACTTTATTAATCCCTTGAGAGTATCATTCGTGAAACAGAAAACACCAGCTGAATGTCATTTCAAAATTTTAGATGAAATGTTGGGAGATCAAGTCAATTCTTACTGAAAAATTACAACTATTTTTTTTTTAAATAGATATTAACAAAGTATTAGGCTGAGAATATATATCTGGAGTGGCATTTTCCTTTGGCAAAATAACGGGATGTAGCTAGAAGAGAGCCTATCTTCAGCAATGCCAAATCTAAAAATATAAGAACAATCAAGCATTTAACAAGCTCTCATTACAAAGACTAAAAACATTATTGTGGTTTTGGTTTAAATGATTCTTTTGCATTATTGCTCATCTCAATTACTGATGCATTACATTTTACTCATACATGATCATCTTTCAAACTTGAGGGTAATCATTTATTTAAGCAACTTACACAAATACTACAGTATATGCCTGGAATGGCATCCCTGTCACTGGAGTCACCTGGCATGAACCATAAAGCTATCAGATGTCGCTATCATTAAAACTGCATCAGCCTCTTCCTAATGTCATTTGATTCCTTGCTTCCATCTCTTGATCAAAACCCGGAATGAATAATGCTGGTAAAATCTACTGTGACAGTTCTCTTCAGTGCACAGCTGAGGCCTTGTTAAATCTGATGGGTTGTCAACCAGCGACTCTGTCTCCAAAAAAGTAAAACATATTCTGAGAGATTTATTTTAGCTTCTCTGAAGTCAGGAGCAGTGGCAGGAAGTGAGGGGATATAATACTGCAGTCAGTATACCAGGCTGTGGGCTGGTGTCAGACTGAGAAGGATGCAAAAGAGTGAGGCTTGTTTTCTGTCTGAGAATTCTGTGTTCATTTTATGCAGACACGCAAGGACTTGTGTTGTTGTCAAGCACAAGTCCATGATTCCAGGGAGTGCAGAACTCATCTACTTTTAAACCAGCATTTGATCTACAGTACAGTGGAAGAATTATATAAGAATTTATCAGTTGTTTTATAGCCACTTCACCTCAGTGCAGCTATGATGCCAATTCTCTCTGATGTATTTTGGAATCAACAAAAAAAAAACTGCCTGGTAATGAATGCCAACTAATTAAAATCAGAATTAGAACAGAGCATCAGCCAAAGTCTAATGAATATTAATGTTACTGTAGTTTTGAAAACCATCCAGGAAGGAACAAACAAGCTCAACATTTATGTGCCAGGAATTATCAAGGGGGAGATTTATTTACAAAGAATAGTGTGATCAGAAAGGCTCTAAAAGGAATAGGTTAAGTTTCTAAGCAAAACTGTAAAAAAGCAGTGAGTATAAAAGAAGAGTAAGCAACAGAAATGTAGCATTTAGTCTTAAGCTAAACTATGAGTAATGTTTTTAAGAAATGTGAGATATAATTTGTAAAAGTATTCAGCCAAAATCCGTCCACAACACCTCACGACTATCAACCAAATCACATTGTACCACAGCAAACCCTCCTGATGGAGGTGAGCCAACTGGAAACCATTTGCCCTATTGTCTGTGAAGACTCTCATTCATCCAGGTCATGATATCCAAAAAGTGTTTAGTTATAAGCAACTGGACTTCTCCACTCCCTTCACCACTGAACAAAGGTGTGAAGAGTTGTTTTGATCACACCTTTTTAGACAGAAACTGCTCCTAATGTTAATAAGGAGGCTGCATACCAGTGTTAGTATCACTTGTTCCATCACAAAGGAGGGGAACAAGTGATACTAACACTTCCCCCCACACCACCATTCACACCTCTAACTCAACAAACTGTAACCCCACCTCTCACTTATAGCCTCTGTTCTACAACAACCCCCTTTCACAGGTATGCAGCCTCGTTTGAGGCTAAAATACCAGGTCTCCCCTGTAGTCGGTTAGAACTGAAGAAGCCTCTTGGATGAGAGGTGAAACGTCTTCAAGAAACCTACTATGTCCAGTTGCTTTCGAAGTAACTAATTTTGGTTTAAACCAACACATTCTAGTATGGCCTAAAGCGAACAAGTGTGGTTAAACAAAGGGAGACACTGAGAGGTACTAGAATGCATGAGTGAGTTGAAAAGAAATGTTATTGCAAAACGCTTGCAAGATTGGAATCCAAAAACAATCTGGAATGAGGGAAAGAACTGCAAAGTAGCAAGGACTTTATTAACTCCCTCACCCACAAGTTGTTTGTTCACCCTCCTATCCCCTGTGAACAGTTAAATAGTTTTAAGAATTTCCGATGCTGTCCAGACCCAAAGCTATAGCCGTTGACTTCCAACAAAATGTACATAACTGCAGAGGGAGTTTAGTCACATGACCTCCTTCTGTGTTTACATTCCACCCAGACCTACAATTGACACTGTAACAAGTCTGCAGTAGATTGCCCCAAAAGAAGTAAGAGGAAAATTACATATCTCCTGCATGTTAAAGCATACAGAGTCACCACCCTGCTCATAACATAACCTGCTTCATGTCCAGCCACAGTACATACCTTTGTCCAAAGGCAGCCAATAACCCAACGTGCCACCAGGGAGTGCTGGTTTTGCCGTACAATGAAAATCTTACTTTGCTGTCCACTCTGATTGTCTCAAAAGATAAAGAATTTGCTGAGAAATGACAAGCATACCAAAGGTAATGATTTATATGAAGGATGTTTCTGGCATTTACAAATGTGCATTTGGTTGATGGTGAAAATAAATGTCCACTGTGTAAATGTGCAAATTCTCAGTGGTAAGTGGTTGGAGTGCAATTGGTAATGTCCACTCTTGTTAAGTGATAAGAAGTCTGACGGCAGAAGGAAGGAAAAAGTTCCTGAACCTAGTCCTTCACTGGGATGTATTACAGATGATGAAGAGGGAGCTACCCACCACCAAGGAGTTCTGTTTGGATGTGGATGACCCTGCAGAGACCGCGTATTGTTAGCCTAATAATTAGCTATGGGTATCATAGAAAGTCAAAGCTATCCTTACGAGACCAGCAAGAAGGACAACATCAAGGATGAGTAGATGAGATTGGCACAAAGAAAGGTGAAATGCTGCCTGATGGATGGAAGTGGTGGCCCTTGAGAATGTCAGGAACATGGGTTTCTCTTATTAGCTTGTGTGCAGCAGACACAGCCTGGTTGGAGCTGAAAAACTCTGTAGCATCACGGATCTCAGGTAAGGAAAACATTTTAAGAGGAGGCAAGGCAGCAGCAACAGTGGAGATAAATTGTGTGGTCTATTGAGGTTAGAACATATATTTGTTCCAGAAGGCAGATAGAGAAGCTGATGAAAAAAATGTTGTAGGTGATGAGCAGCATCGTGACTAGTGGGTCCTCTGTTGTCTGGGACTTTGAGTTGAAGGTTTGAGTTACAACTACCATTATTATTATTATTATTATTATTATTATTATTATTATTATTATTGTCATCATCATTATTGACAACATCAATATAAGTGCAGGTAAAAGATCTGATTTAATCTTATTTCATCCCATATTTAAAAAATTATTGTGTTAATAGCAGTTTTTGCAAATAAAAGGCCACCAAACTGTTACACTAAGGAACAGACAGCTATGACAAACTATGGAATCAACAAGCTAAACTGTAATAGTGCCCAAGAAAAAGATATGAGGCTTGTAATTTTTTATTTTATTTTTAATATTTTATATTTTGAACTAAGCGACCAAATCTACTCTTTCTAGCGTATGAATTGCAAAAAGGACTGACCGTTGACTGTCGACTGCTGGCACTCCTACAGCGTCATCTATTTTCGTTTGTTTGCTTCTTTTTTGTTTTGTTTTGTTTTTTTCCACACTCTGTAGCAATCATAAAAACTCAGAAGGCTGCTGTCGAAGAAAATACTCACAACATTGATTGTAGAGCCTCAGCGAATTTCCCTGAGGTCAGTTAAGTGTCCATGTTTTGCCGCATGATTTCATGTGTCGATTTTTTTTTTCCCCTGTCGGTCAGTGAAGCGGAGTAGAAATGGCTGGCAGCGTGACGGCAGTGTTGATGAAAACCCTGTGGATAAATTCCCCATAGAGTTCTTACCCTGAATTAGTAACAACTACTACAAATATACGCTGGGAGATACTCTGTAACACTGATGCTGTACTTCTTTAGCTTTCATTTATATGAAAATAGGAAAAGTAAAACATAGTGACAAACTCCTGCAAATCTTCTGAATACAAATGTTGCATATATCCACATTTTAAAAAAAGGGATGGTCACAATAATAGAGGAAGTGGTAATGTGCCGTTCTCAGAAATAAAACAGCTGCAATGGCTTCTCATTTATTATCATTGTCTTTCCTTCATACATCATCCCGTTTTGCTGCTGGGTAAAACCAACTGTGTAGGTTTGTTAGTATGGCGTTTGAGTGCTCCCGCAGACACACGCACCGACACGCGAATGGCTGCCTATTATGTCCTGTACATCAAAGAACTCAGCCAATCAGGTTTACGCCCCTCCCCTCGGTCCTATTAAGTGGGCGTGTATTTCCCCAACACTTCGGCACGTTACTGTGGTGATTAAGCAGCATCGGCGTTGGCAGTTGGCGTGGGCTCTGTGACGTCACCGAGACGCGAAAAGCATCGCACTACGTGTGCAGTGACGTCGGCAGCTGAAGAGTTTTCACTGGGAGCACGCATTAGAGACACGTGAGAAGCACAGGCACGTTCAGGAGTGTTTACTGTCGACAAACAGAAGATAGAGGAGGATGGAAACGGAGGCTGAAACGAATATATAACAACAAACGCTGAAAGAAGAAGCAAGAAATGATATCCTGTGTATTCGTCACTATAATGTTCTTCTTCGGTAGCAGCGACGTTTCCTGTTTGTAAGCGTAAACAGCTGAGATCTGCTGCTGAAGCTGAGGTCACCTTTGAACAGCTTCACTTTCAGGGTAAGGCTTTCTTTGTCATTGACAACAGGCTATGACAGTGTCTTTGTTAGTCTTATTTGTGTCCTCATCCTAAACGGTTGTTAAACTGAATTTAGAAAGGAAATAATCGTCAATGGGATAGGTTGTCATTAAATGTTTAATGATTCACACCCAAAATAACTTAAGTATAATTATCATGAATTTTATTATATTAATTGCCATGATATTCTGCAAACTTTATATTTTTAGTCCAACTTTCTTTACGTATATTTTTTCCTAATATAAGTTAGCTCTTAGGTTACTTTAACTTATATATTTTTAAAGTAATTGTTATTGGTCTTACCTATTCAGGGTTAAATGTTTTTGTGTTAATTTGTTTATTTTAGTTACTTTTTTTATTGTAGTTGTCATTAGTCTTGCCTATTCAGTGTTAAATGCTTTTGTATTAACTTGTTTTTTTTGTTGTTACTTTTTGAAAGTAATTGTTATTAGTCTTACCTGTTCAGGGTTAAATGTTTTGTATTAATTTGTTTATTTTTTGTTTCTTACATTTTTCTTGTATCAACCACTTTTTTCATTAAAATTCCAATTTGAAATGTGGTGAAATTTTGCATAAATTCATCAAAGTGCATAGGACAATAAGATGTTAAGAGCAATTTCCATAATTGGTGCATCTGGCTGTGTTTTTGTGAACACTAAAATTTAGTTACAAATATTCACCGTGCAGTTTTGCCATTTTATCTGTATCCGTAAGAAAATATTCCTAATCAAATTTGAAAAATATCCTGAAGATAAAAAGAAAATCGTCAATGAAAGTAAAACTTTTCTGATAAACACAAAAATATAAAAATGTGATTGTATTGTGAAATAACAGTGAAATTAGATGGAGAAAAAAACAATGAACAGGATCCGTGAAGGTGTCATTGGGTGCATTGAAGGGGTGGTTACAGTTATTGCTATAGTGGTTTTGCCTATTGGATTGGTATTGTTCCCAAAAAGGCTTTGTAAGCAGGTGATAAAAAATACAACATGTCAAAAAATGCTGCAGCCAGTATCATTACAAAGACCCCTTCCCACCATCACATTAACCCTTTCCTGCAGCATCTCCACTGGCTCCCAGTTAAATATTGAATCAATTACTAACTTTTTTTTGTTTACTTACATGGCCAACCACAATCTCGCCGCCTATCTACCTACCTATCTGGCCTCCTCCACATCATAACCCCCACCTGATCCCTTAGCTCATCCTCCTCCATCCACCTCTCTATCCCACCTGCACACCACAGTACTATGGGAGCATTGATAAATGATCAACAAACCACACCTGAAGGCACAACAATGCTTCATGCTACACTAAATGTCTGCGTTAAGGATTGCTTTGTGGATAAGAAAACTGTAGTTTGTAATGACTGCAAGAACCCCAAAATAAAAAAACAAAACAAAAAATAATTTGTTTGTACGTGACAGTGGTACTGTTAACTCAGTAGTCAACTTAAGTTTCTGATCCAGATGGTCTTGAGGAGCATAATCAGAAAACATTCTGTAGTTCACTAAAAGGGTTGTTAACATAAACAACACAGCTGAGGATACGTAATTAGGAGTATCATCCTGTGGAGGGTCCCTCCACAGGACGCCCAAAACTTGAGCTTGGACATCTGCAAGCCGATGAAAGTAACTCCTCTCCTCTTACTTATTGCAAACACAGGCAAGTGATTCAGGCATCTGGCTTGGATGCCCTCTGGAAGTATCCTTTGGGATGTGTTCCAGACACATTCATCTGAGTGGGCACCCTGAGGCACACCCAGGACATACAGTAATGATTTCCTGTCCCAGTCTACCTAGAATATGCAAGAATGTCCTAAAAAAAGTTGCTGGGAAAAGAGAGGCAAGATTTCAAGATGAGATAAGAAATATAAACATGTAGTAAATTAATCCATATTTTATTTATGATTATGATTTGTCCAGTTTTTAGTAGTACATCCTGCAAGGAAAAAGTCTTTCAGTTTGAAAAATTTCCCGTGATATAAATACAAAGTTATCTTTTCTTATATAATAGCAGCAAAGATTGGTTTTGTTTTCATAGTTTTTTTTTTTATTTTTTGTTCCCACAACTCAACTTCCCACATTTTTATTGCTTATATCTAATAGTGGATGGGGTGAGCAAATGCCACATGTGTGTGCAGTACCAAAATTCTTACAGATTATCTCACCATTGTATGATGTTGGGTGATGAAAGAGTTCTTCGGAATCAGTACCAAAGAACGAAAAGTTGACGACTGAATGCGAGTGGCTACCTTCTCAAAGAAAGCTCTGTGATGTTCACAACCATCTGACAAACTTCACATGACAGACATACTGGGGTCTGCCGAAAAGATCACATACACTCACGCGCATACAAAGCATCCTTTCATGGTGGTCTCCATTCCAGACATTGGTTCTAAATCACACTTTGATAACAACAGTGTAGACAGAGTGTTGATCCTGACTCATGTCCTGGTAAGTCTGGCCTATTGCAACAAAAAGATGAAATAGAGCTGGGATTATAAACATGGTGCCCAGAGGCACCTGGTAGCCACCCATCTGAGGGTCCAGCTGAGTTTATTCTACCAATAATACTAGTGAACAAGATGGCAAAAGGTGGCATCGATAATGTGCTTTATGAATCAGTCAAAGTGTCAGTTGTAGGACCCTGAACTGATAGGTTACATAGTTGTAATGATATAATAATAACAATAATATACATTTGTTTTAGATAGAATATATTACATTCTACACAGAAAGTCTACTCCATTGAGGTACTCTCAGAATCAAAGGGTTGGTTACCCATGGAATAGAAGATAAAAGTGTGAAGCCTTTTATTGTGAAGTTCTATCTATTGGATAATGTGACTTTTATTAGTGGCTTTGGGCTTCTGCAAAGTCCCTATTCCATAGATGGGAAAGTCTTCTTCTTTTCCTTTTGGCTTGTCCGCGAGTCAACAATTTCAATCTCACCCTGTCTTCTGTATCCTCAACTCTTAACTCCAACTACCTCCATGTCCTCTCTCACTGCATCCATAAATCTCCTCTTTGGCCTTTCTCTTTATCTCAACTTCAACTTTATTTGTTTAAAGTGTCAAATCACAACAACCGTCAACCCAAGGCACTTTACAAATAATTAAAAGCAAAATAAACAAGATACAGTAAACAAACAGGAAAATAGCCCCTGCCCTTATAGACCTTCACACTCGCTGAGGAACAACTCCGAAAAAACCCGGACAGGGAAAAAAGAAACCTCAGGGTGATCAATAGTGGAGGGGATCCTCACCCCGGATCCTCACCCCGGACGCACAGGCGGGCACTAAGGAGAACACTCATTTACCCAATTTATCTATACAGGCTATCCACACAATGGCTCCTTAAAGTCCTTGCAGAAACAATGCAGGCGGAGTCCTGGGTCAAGAGAGCAGGCGTTAGGGTCCTAGAGAAGCTGGGCTAGGACACTATTGTGTACTGTAGTGTTCATGCAGTCAGGGAGTGCAGAGAAAAACATTGTATGAGACTCAGTGCAGTTGTCTTCTGTAAGTCAGTTATACATTGTTTTCTGACCTCGGTCACCAGTCTTTTTTTTTGAGCTACACTTCATTGAGTCAGACTGACCCCAGTGATGGAGTTTTGCCATAGAAGGATCATTGAAAATGCTGAGTGGAAGTGGCAGCTCGGATGTCACTCCTGCTGCTGCTGCTCCTCTTTAAATAGAAAAGCTTTTCAGTCTCAGTACAGACCACAGATAGACCTGTGACCTGTGGGAAAGGGCACTTTTAAATCTGTCTTAGACCTAGAGTGTGATTCAGCAGCAACACTCTGGCTTCTCTCACACTCCTGGCATGGTCAGCAGAGGACAAATACTGATTCTTATCCAACTACAACACAATGATCTAAAATCTGTTTGCGATTTTGTCAGGTTAAAAACAAAATAGTGTAATATAGAAATAAAAGAAACACCTTGTCAACTACAAGGGCTGGATGAGTGTCATAATTTCTTTCAAGAAGGCCAATATGCCAACATGCTTTCAGTTTTCTTTATGCCATTTATAGGGGAAAGATGGGCATTGCAAGGGAAAGTATAATAGCAACTACATTGCTAAGGATAGCAGCAATTGTGACCCAGCTGCCACTGCTTCTTGCAAGCAACGCGGTCCAGTAATTTTCCCCACGCATTGGATCCTTTGTAACCAAGTGTGAAGTGCTAAGAATCACTAGCTTCTACCTTTTGAAGTGACTGGATGTTGTGAGCTGTTAAGTTCATTTTTTATTCCTTAAATTTACTAAAATTTTCTCTCCCTCCGTAGAAAATTAAGCATGTATCCTGATGCTCTGGAAGCAGCAGGGCGGGTAGAGGGTCTCCCTCTGTCTTCACCACAGCTGCTGCCAGAGCTGGAAGAGGAAGAGGACGAGGCGGAGACATCAGTGGACAAATGTCCAAAGAGACAAGGACGATACAGACAGAGTCTGCAGCTCCTGAAGCCCTTTAGGATCACACACAAGTAAAGACAAATACTATTTTCATCTATTTATCCATTACGTGTATATATGTGTGTATACTGGCAGCTCCCAGTGTTTCAATCCTAATTTGATTACTACATATTTTGTTCAGCTTACTATATGTCTGGTGAAATCTGGTGTTTTCTGATGATTTTTGCACAGCTATTTTTGCAGAATTTTTGCATAGAATTGTTTTGCTCTTAGCTGATATTGGGCTTTATCGTCAATAACCTAACTTTTTTTTACTTTACTGAGTCTGCATAAATTGTGAATAATAATCATCCCCAACTCCATATATTTCTGTACACCGTTTCCATCCTTATTTATTGATAAAAATAGACAGTTGAAACTATGAGCAGTTTCATTTTAACCTTTAACTAAATAAATGAAACTTTGCAGCCCTAAACTCTAAACTCATACTAACAATAGTCTGAAGTTAACCAGGTCTGGTCTTTTGCTGACCGCTGTGTACCTTTCAAAAGTTTTGCTGCGTTCTTATATTTCTATGAAGATGATGTGAAAGACTGTTCAAACACTGAAACCTAGATTCATTTTTACATCACACGCTGAAGGCCCTGCTTTCCTCTAAGCTGTCGATGCTCATTGACTTCTCCTGACATAACACCTGTGTGTTTCCCTGAGTTTGCCAGCATCTAACCCTTTTTCACATTTTCTTCTCCTTGTGCTCAAGACACCAGCACCCAGTCGATAACGCTGGGTTCTTCTCATTTATGACCCTGCACTGGCTGTCCCCGCTGGCACGAAAGGCTTACAAGGCGTCCAGTCTGTCTTTAGATGATGTATGGGGACTGTCCTGTCACGAAGCATCTGAAATCAACTGTCAAAGGTGCGGCCACCAACTGCCTGATACAAAATATACCTGTTAAAAAAAAAAATATATATATATATATATATATATGCATATATATATATATATATATGTCATGTAAAAAGGCTATAATGATATATATATATATACACAGTATATATGCGTGTTTGTGTGTGTGTATATGTATGTATGTATGTTTGTGTCTGTGTGTGTTAACAGGTATACATTTAAGAAAATTGGTTTCCACCTACCTCTTCTTTTAAACGTAAACATGTTTGTGTCCTCAGCACTGGGAGACCTAGAACAGTGCTGAGGACTAGTCACAGTGATGTGGCTCCTTGTTGGCCACTTTTTGAGGCATCCTGATGAGTAGTATTTTATACAGTACAGTTTGTATTCACGTCGGACAGTCTCTGCCCTCCAATGAACCTCGTGGCTCATTCTCCACAGCTGTGGGAACATTGTGTCAGGATAGATGGAGCTAAGAATAACACAGATTAGAGATTATGCTGCGTGAATGGGGCACTTATGTCATGTCATTAACCCTTCTACCTGCATGATGGTGTGTCTCACTGTCACTTAGCATGTTCAGAGCCCAGTAATGGAGGCCTCTTATCCTTTAAGTTCTGGACAGTTTTTCAGCCAGAGAAATCTTTGTAAAAATTGTAAAGGTAACCCTAATTGTATAGACTAAAGATATCTTGTGCAGTAGGATTATGCACTAGGATTATTATTACAAAACTTTTAATATAAAGGTTATTTAACGCATGATTTGAACAGTAATGCAATATGGAAGTATTGTTTTTCAACCTTATCTCAAACACGCATGCACACAAACACTGAACAACTCTTTACTTCCTGTTTTTTTTTTTTTTTCTCTGTCCTGAAATTCTGTTGGCTAAAACAAACACATATGTTATCTGGTCTGTTTGAGCAGCTGTGTTTACTGCTTACTGAATTATGGTTGCAAATGAAACACTCAATATAAAAAACGGAAAAGCTTTTTTTAAAAATCTACACAAGTTTCTAATAAGGATAAATGTTAAAACACTGCACATATTCTGTCAAGTCATGCTGCCATGACTCAGCAAATGATAGAAGGAAGTTGACTGTTAGAGGAAGTTTGCTTTTCTAACTCGTGACATGGTGTGCAAGGTACACAAAGGTGGTTTTAGTGAAGAGGTTCATATTACATATGCATACCTACTGGGAGAATGTTGTGTTTATGTAGCAGGAGGTAGTTACGCAAGTCCTCAGAACCTGCTGTGGTGGTGTTGATAAGAGGGGTGCTGATAAGGGGAGGATGGGAAGAGTAGCCTGGGAGAGTTGACACTTGTTAGTGCTCAGTCAGGTGGAAACTGTGGTCAGATTGTCAAGGACAGGGGAGAATTTTCTGAGAACCAAGCTCAGAACAACACTATAGTTGGATAAAGGTTGTGTCTTAGTCCACCTGCTATGTTGAGAGAAGATTTGTTCAGATTGACGTAGGCGCCTTTCACTCCTCTCTCAAACCGTTTGTCTACCCTGGTTAGGATATGGACAACCAGCCCAAAAAGTGTATTCAGTGTCTTTTTTTTCTCTCATGACCTCTTGATAGCAATGACAAAAAGCTTTCTCTCTTCTAATGCTGTCAGATTGTTAAGCTGCCTAAGCACGGCCTCACACATTATGGCATTGCTTCTAAGGTTGAATGCAGTAAGACAGTCATTTTAAACTTCTTAAAAGATCGTGGAAGTTATGGAAAAAAAGGCAAATAGACCCCCCAAAAATAATCACCGGCCCTGAGTGGGAGAATCCAACCGGCTGTTCATTCAGACAAAGGTCAATTTAATTTGGCCCAAATTAAGCTTCTCAATGATTCCAATTGCAGTAGAGTAGAATGGTCTGGATAAGTAGTATCCCAGAGTGGGGATACTACTTATCAGTCCACTAAACACAAGAGCTGTGCTTGTATTCCACTTTCACAATGTTGCTTACTTTCCAAAATTCCCTGTTGAGATGAGATTCAGCCCCATCAGATAATGTCTTCATGATTCAAGATCAGTCTCATTCGATGTTTCTAATAATTGAAATTTCTTAGATTTAGCGTAGTCGGAGTTAAACTAGTGATTAGGGTAGCATAAAAATCTGCTGGTTTTAATGTTCTGTCTGTCTCTGATACGTTTTTAATAAAGTCATTAAGGCGTAAATGACTTTCTGCAGCTGCTCTGCTGCTGCTTTATGGACTCATTAGTTTTGATGCATACGTCCAAACGGATATTCACCTCCCTTCAAGGGGCTTTATGCAGCCATAAAAATGCATTAGCACATCTCTAAAAATGTTTAAAGGAACATTTTCTGGTATTTTATTATGCATTTTATGATTATACATTTTAGGTCACCTTTACATTTTGTGGGTGTTCACCTTTGTTTAAAGGCTGTGATGGCCTGTCAGACTTTCTTTATCACTTGCTGAGTGTTTGGGAGTCTGAAACAAAAAGCTTTTCCAAAAGCTGACGTTTGTTTATGTGTATATTTCATATATTCTGGATTTTGTATTTTAATAGTCTTTTGTTGTTGTTGTACGAAGTCAAAATGTAGATTTTCTTTTTTTATTAAGATTCCAAATTGTTCACCTTGTCAGTAAAATTATGAATTTCATTTGAGGATCTCGCTTATGTTCCTTTAAATGAGCCTCATTCCCTCTATGTGCGTAACTGGGACTAACAACTGTTATTGCTTGTCAGCAATGATAGCCTCTTATATTTGTATATGTGTCTTCAAATTTTTATTATTATTATTATTTTTTTCTGCCGTCCAGGCTTGAATATCTGTGGCACAATGAGTTGAAGTGCCGGGGTCGAGAGGGAGCATCTCTGAGCAGGGTCTTCTGGAGGTTCTGCCAAACGCGGATGCTGGTGGCCATCTTTTCTCTCCTCATCACCATGGTGGCAGGCTTTGTGGGGCCTGTAAGTACTGTCAACATCCAAAATATTGGCTTAGACCAAGGTTCACCAAACTTTTAATGAAACAGTTTTCGTCCAAGCTAAGTGTAACTTATTCAAAAAGCACAGAGGCAGTAGAATCTTTCACTTTGTGGACTTGATTTTATTTGTTAACAATCGCAACTGGTACCCTAGTATGGGTGCTACCAGGTGACACCACGCTTACATGTTGGAGACACCTGGTTTTTTAGACTTTTGTTTACAAATTATGTTACATTTAAGTGATAAAAACTTCACCTGGGCCAAACAGTTTAAGATAGGGATGGGTTACAATTAGATCAAATCTGGTCAACAGTGATTTTTCTTTCAGCAAAAGGATTAAAATGACATAAATGTTTGCTCAGACAAAGTCGCTTTATTGTCGAAATTAACAACTGAAAAATATACAGAGCATGTGTTCCACATGTGCGTCCTAAGTAGCTTATTTAGCAGGGGCTGTACATGCACACTCTGTACCAGGCACAGAGAACGTGAACTGGATTAAATTCTTATTTAACAAGGGCTTTTTTAAACACATTCTTCACTGGTTTAGTCGTTATCGCTGACTCAGCATTATTATTATTATTGAACTTTTGTATTTTTGTCATTAGTCATCTTGATTCTTTTTATCTGTGATGTCATAAACTGTTGCTGGTCTTTAAATCACAGCCTGTCTCCTCCTTATTCCTTGTTTCTCTGTCACTGGCATTTCCTCCCTCATCCACTATCCATCAGTGTTCTTGTTTCTTTTCTTTGAAATTATGGTCTAATACTTATTAGACATTAGTCATACTAATTTACAATTGTATTTGCTTGCTATTGTTCAGTTTTTATTTTTTTCAGTTGATTTTGAACTGTTAAAAAAGTCATTTGGATTAGAAAAAAAAGATTTTGGCAAACTTTTTTATACTATTTATCTCTTAATGAATGACCTTAATGTACTGCACGCCAATATTTTCTCATATTAATTGGTCTGCTGTTTGGTAATTCTCCTTTAATATTATGTAAATGGTTATTATGAGGTCTTTGCTTGCTGTCATTGGTGTGGTTCACCTCCTGGGCAAGATATAACCCCAGCTAGAGTGGTAGACTTACAATGGACTCATCACATGGAGGAAGGTGCAGTAGGTGCTGCTATGGTGCAGTGTGACTTGGATAGTGGTTGTGGAGACTGCTGCTCCTGTGACTCAGCAATGGATAAGCGGGTGTAATGGACGGAGGGTTGTTTTTTTTTTCATGATAAATGATAAAACATATTTGGCACATATTTCCTAAAAAAATTAAAATTGGAATGAAAAAATTGATACAATATTAATACAATATTGATAACTGGGTGTACAGATTGATACAATCTGTATGGTTGTTCAACCATCTATCCGCTGACCTGATTAAGACTGGAGTATGGAGTTTTGCTTTGACTAAAGTACTTTAAGCTTAAAATTCTCCAGAGTCTTCACCCTTTTTACGACAAGCCTCAGTGAGAGCACAGCGTTAAATAAGTCTGCTGCTGACAAGCTGACTGACAACCTATCAGATGGTATGGTAGACCAATTAATATAGACTCAACACATTTTAGACCTATCCAGGTGAACAGTAATGACAAAGTCCAGCTCTTTGAAGCTAAATATGGATTTTCACTTTTTCATATTTTTCTTGCCGCACAAGAATGCATTTAAGATATTATTAACCTGCGATGCACTATAGTATTAAGTTATGAATGTTTTTACCATGTAATTCAGTACAGTAGTCTCGAATTTATTTTGTATTCTTTACCTTTTTACAAAGGCAGAATCCTTCTTTTTGTATTTCGCTTAACCTTCTCTGTCACTTTCTTCCCTCACCTGACCTTTTCTTCCCAGGCTCTACTGGTGCGAGCATTGCTTGAGTACTCCCAGAAAGCAGATTCTTTGCTGTCCTATGGTTTGGCTTTAGTGGCCGGGATCTTTCTCATGGAGCTGATTCGCTCCTGGTCGTTGGCTTTCATGTGGGCCATTAACTATCGCACAGCAGCTCGTCTCAGAGGTGCAGCTCTGACTTTTGCCTTCAATAAAATCCTTCGTCTGCGCAGCGTGAAAGACATTGGAGAGGTAGGTGGAAAAAAATACAAATGAAAAACGTGCTGAGAAAAAGGAAACAACTGACATTTGTTATTTTAGAGAAGTAAAGGCAATGTTGCCGTCTATCACGAATAAAAGGGACTATGATGGCTACACCTTCACTGAGTACCATAAGCAACATTGACCTCCATCTCCTCTTTCTTAGCTGATCAACATCTGCTCCAGTGATGGTCAGCGTCTCTATGAAGCTGTATCAGCAGGATGTCTCCTAGTTGGTGGGCCCATAGTAGGCACTCTGGGTTTGACCTACACCATCCACTTCCTAGGTCCCACTGCTTTAGTGGGCTCGGCCATTTTCATTATCTTCTATCCCACTATGGTAAGACATCTGGCCTATGTATTATAAAAAAGGAAAAATAAGTAATTTTTGTTTTGGGTCTGATTGATTTTCAAAGTAAGATTTACATTAAAGAAAAAAGTTAAGTAAAAGTTCAAATTACCTGAAACAATATATGGTGTCCAGATATATGTTATGTCTATGGTCGAATTTTTTTTTTTTTTTTTTTATATTAAAAATAAAGATTATTTTTGTTGTGAGTATTTTCAGTTTAAAATATCACGCTGATGTTCTAATGAGTAGTGTAATCACAATTACTTATTTTTGTATCTGTGTCTTTAAAGCACCTCCCCAATTTAATTACCTTTATTTTTTAATCAGAATATCAATCAGTGAATAATTGTACCAGTAAGTGTCTAGTCAGGTTTAAGACTAGTTGCTGTTCCAGCAACTAGCAATTAATAGTGTAAATCTCCTTCTAGCTAATAATCGGTTGTACTTTCTTGTTGACTCATTGGTTTAAAGTTATATTAGATCAAATCAAGTCTGAGAATCAAACCCTGGCATTAATTTAAGTTTTTGAACAAGAGCAGCACATTTTAAAAGCATCATAGCTGACCAGTTATCAATCTCCTGTCAAATTACTGGCTGTTGTTGTTTTTTTTAATTCACTCTCGAGTCGAAACCTGACATTCACAGACTGCTTCCGATGCCAAAGACATTCATCAGCATCTCTCTCCCTTCTTCACTACTCTGCAGCACAGTCTAATGTGATTGTGTCTGCTTTCATTTCCTTTTCCGACACTTATTTCTCCCTCGTCAACATTTCCTGTGTGTCCCCTGTGTCTGATCAGATGCTGGCGTCCAGGCTGACAGCGTATTTCCGCAGAAAGTGTGTGACAGTAACTGACCGCCGCGTGAGGCTGATGAACGAGATCCTGAGCTGCATAAAGTTCATCAAGATGTACTGTTGGGAGGATCCATTCACACAGAACATTCAAAGTGAGTAACTGAGTTGATGCTGTTGCTCAGCCACTAACCGTTAACAACATCCCAAATAAAAACACAAAATATTACCGTAGTAAATTAGTATTGAGTTATCCTATCTGGTGCTTTGATATGTCAAATCTAATAACAAGAAGAAGAGAAGGAAAAAACATCTTAATTTGTTACACAGTGTGGGAAATTGACACAGAAATAGAGTAAAATATAAGAGTAAATACAAGAGAAAAGGCTAAAACTACACACTATGCAATAGACAAAATATATATGATAGAATAGTGAGGTTTGCATGAAAAAATAAAAAAGATGTATTGCTGCTGCAAAAGATATGACACACATAATTAACTTTATATATATTTAAACACACACATATACAGTACACACACAGAAGCTCCTGTTCGATGGGGAATTTCCTGCTGCATGGTTTTGAAAGGAAGAATCACTTCCTGGGGACAGCAGCCATGATCATTTGTTAAACAGTACATTACAGGTAATTGCGGTGTCAGTATGACAAACTCATCTGCATTAAGGTTGAGAGAACATTAATTGTTATTATAGCATTATTGTCTCTTATTAAGGGAGGTTGGAGGAAAATGATCCCCGCCTGCATCATTTTAACAGGATTTAAAGAGGAAAATGGTCCTGATGGTAAAACTCTTGCACAGTCACTGCCCCTTTTCATCATTATTTCGAGCATGAAAAAGAAGTAATTTAAGGAACTGCACTGTGCTGCAGACATTGCGCAAATTAACCTTGAAGTTAAGAGATTAAATTTAGCCTTGATTATAAGAGATGTCACTGGAAAAAAAACTGTAATTAGCAACTTAATGAGAACGGATTCAGGGTCAGTGTTATCATCTCAGTTCAATGAAAGGACAAGTCTCATTTCCGAAGATAAACTTTCTGGGTTGTCAATTATTACTACCGTGACAAGCCATCAAGGGAGGAGAACCTTTATCTACAGGAGAAGGAAAACTATATATACAGTATAGTCACTCATTATGTAAAGTGGATGCAAAGCCTGGGTTTAGTACTAATATGTCGTTTTTTAAATTTTTTATGGGTGTCTTGTTTTCACAGAGGTTCGTTCAGAAGAGCGCGTAATTCTGGAAAGAGCCGGCCTTGTCCAGAGCCTCACAGTGGGCGTGGCTCCTATTGTCGTGGTCATAGCCAGTGTCTGCACATTTACTTTGCACATGGCACTAGGCTATGACCTCACTGCAGCTGAGGTACGTACTGCTTCTATTTGTATACAAAGTCACATTTTAGATTTCATTTATTTGTTAGTAATATTTTAGTTCAAAACCTTCAATGACAGAAGGAAGGAGGAAAAAAGAAAGCACATTTCCCCTCTAGCAGTTTTAAGAGCAGGTAAATTAAATGTGAGGTAAATTGTTTAAACAGAATCTGAAAGTGAGGTGAAGTGGGTCAACCATATTAATATGTTTTTAATTAAAAATCAACATTGATTAGTTTTTGTGTTGTTTTTTTTTTTGTTTAGAAATAAATGTTAATTTTCTGTCTAATTTTCAGTTGACCTTCTTTGTCTCTTCTGCCTCTGCCTCAGGCTTTCACAGTTGTGGTTGTTTTCAATTCCATGACGTTTGCTCTGAAAGTGACACCACTGGCAGTAAGGTCACTGTCAGAGGGCGCTGTGGCCGTTAGAAGATTTCAGGTAACAAACTTTCACGCTCATTTGTGTTCATCATCATGATTTAGTTTGAATCCTAAGCTTTAGGACTAACCTGCTATACTGACACTTAGTAACAAAGGTGCCTGAAATCACCATTGAAATATACATTTCAATATCCATCCATCTATCTGTTTCCACCTGCTTATCTGTAACTTATTTGTGGGGGCAGCAGTTACCATGACCATAACCCAAATCACACCGCACCCCCCCAGCTCCTCATGAACCATTCTGCAGGCGGTGAATCCAAGGCAACAACTGCCCTAACTGGGATTCAGTTTTGACCATGGTGTTCTTCACTAGTAATAGAAATAATAATTTTTAATGGATTAATTGTTTAGCCAAGCTGTTATAATATAAGTTCTTCCTGAGGTTTTGCACCATTGATTTTACGGGACTACAATGTCTGTTTGAAACTGTAGAACATCCTGACAGTTTCTGTGGATGATCCAGACATTATGTACTGGTACTCTGTTTATTACTAGGAATATTTTTGGAACTGTTAAACATAATCTCTCCTCCGGACGTGGGCAAACTTTTTGACTTGCATGCCACATTCGTCATGGGGCCGGGTTGGGAGTGGATAAATTGAACATTTATTTAAATTGAGGTCTTACATATAGGCTAACATAGTTTTGCCTTTTCAAACCCAATTTCAAATGTATGGAAAACATGACAAAACCACTTATATGTTTTTTACAAGTTGGGTGGCCCGATTACAAATCTGAAGTAACCGCATTTAAGTTAATTAGCTGATGCCTGCTCGACTCCCTTTCTTTCAATATGAGAAAAAAAAAAACATTGATTCTGTTTCATAAGATTTTAAATATTTTTCAACAAATGTTCAAAATGCACTTACACACACAGTCCATCACTGTCAGTGTATGTTTTTTTGCAAATATGTGTTGAAAGTCGCACCACAGTGCCAGGTGTTTGCACAGACGCTGGGACTGTTGAACATCCCTGCCTTTCTGCCCACAAAGCAGTGAGAGGATTTAAGTCATTTTCAGCAATTCTGGTGCCAGTTACATAATGAGGTCATCATGTTCTCCCAGGTTCTAGGTGACAATTTTATCACAGCTGTGACACTTTTTATGAACATTAGGCAAAAACACCATGGAGCTCATAATAGATTTCCAGAAAGTATGTCCTCTTTAACATACCATACTTATTTTATTTTACCACAATAAAGATGGAAAGGTTTAAATATCTTTAATACTTTTTTCACAGACACATTGTATTTATGAGACATATATCATGATATATTTCAGCTGTTCAGCACTCACTGGTTACCTTTGTGCTCATGATGATGTCTACCGTTAATCTCAGTTATAGAAGTGATTTACAAACATTGAGTCATGACACACTAGTGTATTGCAGGTAATCAAAAATTTCATTTAATTAGCCAAATCTAAACCAAATCTATTGTTTAAAAAAGTACTTTGTCTGTTAATGTGTGTCAGGCAGAATAGTTTTTTGCTAAGTGGCAGGAAAACTAAAGATGTTTCGTAACATGTATTTTTGTGAGAATTAGTTTGTTCTCTGTGCAGGTTTTTATTAAAGAAAGATAGCTGCTATGGATCAAAAAAAGTTGTGAAACACTCATCTAAAGTTGTGTTAACCAAACATTTTTTAGGAGACTCACATTTTAAAAGTTACAAACCATTGCGACACAAGTCAATAGAAATTATTTGTCAATCATTGACCATTATTGAACATTAATAATGAAATTTTATTGTTTACTGAGTGATAGCTTAACAATTAGAATAACTCAATACACTTATTGAACCTTCAAAAATATTTATGAACTTTGAGGAAACATGATGTGAAACAATGTTTTGTGAAGATTGGGGGTGTCAAGTCAGTCTTAGGGAAACACTGATCTAAACTATGCAGTATTGTTAGTGGTAAATAAGCTACTAAAAGTCAAATCAAATCTCAAAATCTCCACAGAAACTTTTCATGATGGACGACAGAGAGGTAGTTTCTACCAAACTGGAGGATCCTAGTAATGTAGTAGAATTCAAGTCTGCCACTCTAGCCTGGGAAAAAGCTCGAGCTCCAGCTATGAAACCTCCTCCTAATGAGAAGAATAAGAAACAGCAGACAAAAAGAGGAGGAATGAAACGAGTCCTTCGCAAAGAGAAGCTCAGTCTGTACATCTCCACAGAGGACGACAAAGGAAATAAGGAGGCTCCAAACGCCCAAAGCCTGCTGACAAACATGGAGCAAGAAAGTCCACAGAGCACCATCTCCTCTACCCAGAGCTTCAGACCACCTCTTCAGAAGACCTTGCATCGCATTAATCTCAGCATCAAAAAGGTACAAATATGAGAAACAAAAATTGAGTCATCTTATTCTTGTTATCTCACTTTCCTAAAGATGACACATCTCTGAAAATTACAGATGTTCCAGAATTATGGAAAAGTAAATGCTTAAATTTAATGGAACACATAAAATGGCTAATGATGTATAGCTGTGCGTGGGACTGTAATTGAGCAACAATGGGTGTAAAGTTTGTAAAATAATTGCATTGTTAAAGTTGCATTTGTATTTCTACAGTTAATGATTGGATTTTGTGAGCCATGTAAAATAATAGTCATCCAAATAAGCAAACTTAATTTATATATTTCTTTCTGCTAAAATTATGCATATCTATTAAGTGTAGCCACAAAAGTATACTGCTTTTTTTCTTACAATAATTACTAAATACATATAATACCTTTTGTATTATTACTTTTATATGTATTATTACCTATACCTTTAAATAGCATAAACAGATAAGACCACGTTGTAGGTATAGTTGGTCGTATGATAGCAACTCAGAAGGCAGTAAAACTGTTTTTTTTTTTTTTTGTTGCTGTTGTTTTTGTTTTTTTTTGTTCAATAAAAACTGTGCCTTTCCTTGTGTGTGTTCTCCAGGGTTCTCTGGTTGGGATCTGTGGAAGTGTTGGCAGTGGAAAGAGTTCTCTACTCTCAGCTCTGCTTGGACAGGTCAGACCGAACAACCAAAGTTTCACTCCTATGTTGTGACAGCAACATGAGGAGAAGTGACAAGCTACTCAAATGTCTTCTTTAAGTGTTTTTTTTTTTTTTTTACAGATGACTTTATTGGAGGGAAATGTTTCTGTCAGTGCTGGTTTTGCTTACGTTTCTCAACAAGCCTGGATCCTCAATGAGTCACTGCGGGAGAACATTCAGTTTGGAAATGCATTTGACGAGCACAGGTGAGATGAAAACAAACCAGCATGAGGTTCATTCACAAAATACGATACCTTAAAAATATGGCTGAATTGGGAAAGGTGTTTCAAATAGTGTTTCATTTTCTTTTTATGTTTATGTAGATATATTTATATGTAAATGTGTGCGTACGTGCGTGTGTCATTCTGGCACTTTTTTAACCATAGCTATGATGAACTTTAACCATTTGTGTGTTGTGGTAGTTCTTATTATATAAGGGCAACTCTGTTATCACTTTATGTTTCTAAAACTGTTGTGTGATCAAGCAGCAATAAAGACTGGACTGTTACTGTTTTTTTGTTCCACATCACTTAGATACAATGCCGTCCTGGAAGCCTGCTGTCTTCTCCAGGATCTGGCCGATCTTCCTTATGGAGACATGACGGAGGTGACTGTTTAAAAATCTAACATTTTTGCAACTAAACATGTATAGAATATGTATTTAAGTTGAGGATTTTTTCTCTCGTCTGCTCAGATTGGAGAGAGAGGAGTCAACCTGAGTGGTGGTCAACGTCAGAGAGTGAGTCTGGCTCGTGCTCTGTACAGCGATCGTCCCATTCTGCTGCTGGATGATCCTCTCAGTGCTGTAGACATCTGCGTGGCTGCTCATGTTTTCTACAGAGCCATCAGAGGTTTGGCCAGAGGGAAGACCATACTCTTTGTCACTCATCAGCTGCAGGTAAACAGTCCCAACATGTTTCACAGGCATTCATTTTAATAATTATTTTTGGGCCAAATGTGTATTTCAAAGAACGTTTTTAAAAAATGTACTGTGATGTGTGGAATGTGATTGTAGTGGTTTAGTGGGTTCTCCAACAAAGGCACACTGGCAGCAGTACAGTCGTTTGACGATCAACAGGCTGGCCCAATTGTTGGCTTGTGTTGTGCGATTCGAGACGTGAGGTGTGCATGGGCCAACATAGATACATAATCCTGGTCCATACACATCGTCATCATCAGCTTTTCTTTTCTATATCTGCTCATAGAATTACACAAAATGTCGGAAAATTCAGTTTTGTTTGCATCTCCCACTTACATCTCGTTTTTATTTACATTCCATTATACCATATTACATTACATTTGGCAGAACCTTTATCCTAAGCAGTTCTGGCTGCTGGAGTCAGACACGTTGTGTATGACCGTAAAGTCTGATCAGTCCAATAATCCCCTCTGTAATTAACTTGCAGATTGTAAGAGGCATATTGCTGCCACGATTAGAAATATTGCACAGTGTATGACTGGCTCCAGGTGGTCTGGACATGTGCATAAAAGAGAGGCTGGATATATTAGACATGAGAGATGGAGATCAAGAAGACTGGTTAAGAGACCAAGAAAAATGTGTCTGCTAAATACATGAACATAAATACCAATCAATAAAATTCTATTTTGGAAATCATTAGTTTTACAAATTAATATTTATCTTGTTGTCTTATATTTTCATTCAAACTCTCTGTGGTTTGCTCTTAAATAGGTCAGTGATGTTTGTAGTGAATGCCTTATTATATACATTTATATTTGTATCTTTCAGTACTTGCCCGAGTGTGACGACATTGTGCTGATGAAGGATGGACAGATCGCTGAGCACGGGAGCCACAAGCAGCTGATTTCCAAAGATCGAGAGTATGCTGCTTTGTTCAACTCCACCAAGCAGGAGGTAAGGGGCAACTCCAGGGGCCAGAGGACTGGCTCTTTTTAATTAAATCACAACAAAAAAAAAATCCAGAGTCACAAACTGAATAATTCATGAAGATAAACAGTAACAGTGGTCGAAAATGTTAATGTATTCACAAGATCTTTTAAATATTTATTCATGCATTCATTTATAGGTCAGTAATTTATTAACACAATAACAAACAAAGTTGGCATGAAAATGGGACCAAAAGGTAACGGCTTTGTTTCCTAGAATTATCTTCGTCTTTCAAATAAGTTTAAAGGAATGTCTGATAAATTAATTGAATTATGTTAAATGGAGTAGTCAGAGCAATGAAGTTTAGGTAGGAAAATATAAATGTAAAATACAGTTTTAAAATATAAATCTTATTTTTCTATAAGTGGAAAGTGGAAATACTAAATTTTATTTTCAGGGATTACCCAAAATTCTAAACTCAGAAACATAAGTAAGATTAAGATGTCTAAAATTAAATGTTTAAAAACATTGAAATAGATACTTTAAAATTCATGAATAAATTTTTTGCTCAATGACTTTCCTTTTCAAGCATGTAATGAGAGAGAATCTTAAGAACCACCATCAGAGGGCGAGTAAAGACACTGCTGAAGATTCTGGCAAAGTTGGTGGCGGAGACATTGATGTTGCGAAGATCAGGCTGAAGATGGATACTAAAGGCGGAGGTGAGGACACAGACACTTTGATTTTTCATTCCCACAAGTCATTTCAGCAACTGTTTCCTTTTCTAACAATAGCTTTAAACTGAAATAACCCATCCCCCATCCCAAAACTGAAATAACCCATCCCATGTCAGACACGCTGTTGTGCCCCTTGCCATGTAAGGCATGTTATAATAAAAAGGGGTTGGTTACATGCCAGCCAATCAGCAAGGGTGAATGATTACTGATGGGGGTTGTGCAAAATATGCAAAAAAAACCCCAAAACATCCAGTACCAAAATAAGAGTAAAATAACTAAAGCATACAAAGCAACAAATGACAACTCCAAAATAGCGCACAAAGATGACACTGAGAGTAAAGCGGTTATTACTGGGAGTTGCTAGATAGATAGAACTTTATGAATCCCTCAGGACTATCCCTCGGGAAATTACATAATTGCTAGTTAAATGTGAAGCTATTCAATAGTTAAAATGTATGATAGTCTTATGGCGTTTTTGCTTTGGGTCAGAGTTGATATCTCTGTCATTGGTGTGGAACTTTAAGGTTCACCTCCTGGGCAAATTTGAATATCAGTTAGGGCTGTTGGCTTTCAGTGGGCCCATCCACCTGAAGAAAGGTGATGTCATGGAGACTTCTCCTCTCGTGTAATATGAGCCTTACTTTGGGTGGTGAGCCCACTGACAATTATGTGGGTTGGGATGGTGCTATGCTCAGGACCTCAGTTGCTTCCTTAACCACTAGGACAGTTAACTGTTGCTTTAAAAAAAAAACTAAAATGGAGCTTTAATAATAATAATGCATTTTGTTTAAAGGCGCCTTTCCAGACACTCAAGGTCGTCGTATAAGAGCAAATACAATAATAATAAAACAGAGTAATAAATAACATAAAAACAACAAGGGATTATAAAAATGAGTTCAAGAGAGATAAGCAGATTTAAATAGGTGAGTTTTCAAGTCAAGACAACAGTAGCTTGTAGTTGAGTTTCTGTAAGAGTTTCATTTCAAGTGTCATTGTTTTATGGATTTATGTGTTATGCTTTATAGTTAAAAATAGTATTCCATTATTTATGTGATAAAAAGAATGCCACAATGCCTGTCTGACTTGGCCAGTGCCACTCGTCTGTCCACTCCTTGGTTCCATCTCCTACTAACATAAAGAGAGGAGCAGATAACTTGAACTTTGCTCACCTGCTCACACCCTGCACTGATGGGAAATGTTTTTGTTGTAAATTACATATTGCGTTAAGGGTATTTTCCTAAAGGAAAAAATAGAATTTCTCAGGGCTGTGTGGCCACACCCATGTTTTTCACTGTCCTGTATTTATGACCATGACTTGTGTTTGCATTCTCCAACTCAAATAATTACATGGGAAAGAGTTAAGCAATTCAGGTATAAGCAGGTAAAAGCAAGAAATGTATAAGCAATTCTAAGCTATAAGGAGGAGTTGATAACATTGTTGGAGGTTCTTTTAGGGTTAATAAATACAGAAATAATTTAATAGCTACCTCACTTCTACTTAGGGACTTTTTCTGTTTCACGCTGGGCCTCAGATCGCAGTAACCATGAAAGGAGAGAGGTCACTCTACTCCAAGTTTGCCAATCGTACAGTAAGCGAGGTTGGCCTGGTTACAGATAATTAACACTATGTCCCAACTTGTTATAAAACCAAATGTTTCATATGAACTAGACATTTTGAAGGGTTGGAAATTAAGGCTTAGCTGAACCCATTCAAAGATTCTAGAATAGACGTTCGTTGCAGAGATGTTTCCTTCCTTGATCATGTGCAGAGAAACTGAGGAAACAGGTTATTGACATGTATGCACATCTGACCAAAACTGAGCAAAATTAGGTTAGACCAATAACCAAAAACCAATAGATGACTCAATCCAATATTTTCCTTTTGGATCCTTGTTTAGAGAAACTGATGAAAGCAGAAGAAAAAGGCTCCGGTGCAGTGTCCTGGTCGGTGTACCTGGCCTACATCAGAGCAGCCGGAGGCCCACTGGTCTTCATCCTCAACCTCTTCCTCTTCCTGTCCACTACAGGAAGTGTGGCATTTAGCAATTGGTGGCTGAGCAACTGGATCAGACAAGGCAGCGGGGTGAGTCCCTGCACCTCTTTTCTCCCATCCTGCAGTCAAAAACACCTAACATGCTTCAGTGAACAGAGCTGAAGGAGGCAGCCTTACACGTAAGGTGTCTGTGTGATTAGAGGGAGTTACGACAGTACGGTGAGCTTAATTAAAAACAAGGACACAGATGTGCAGCTGTGGAGAAATGTGCACAGAATAGTAAACATTATCCATTTGACTGATTTCTCAGTAGCAAACTTAATCTCTCCTACGTGCTGAAGGAATGACTTGCATGTGTTTTAACGTCTCACCTCATCTGCCTTCAGAACACATCAATAATGGTGGAGAATGGCACCACAGTGATCCACAGCAACAGCATGAAAGATAACCCACACATCCACTACTATTCTACCATCTATGTCATATCAATGGGAGCTGCACTACTGCTGAAGACAATCAGGGGTCTCGTCTTTGTCAAGGTAAGATGTGGGTTTTTAGAAGTGACAGTTTATTTTCCCAGATTTTAATCAAGTTCTTTGATTGACTGACAGTCAGTGCTGGATGAAGGACCAGCCCCAGACATTTTCACATCTTTCAAAAAATACCTTTATGATCTTAAATAGTCAAGCCTTGTCTTCTGTAGTTGACAAAACTAACTGGAAGAATATAAATAACAACAGAGTGATTTGATAAAGAATTTAATAAATTAGAAGACACTGTTTGTTAGCCAGACAAATAAAGACAACTAAAGTGGCAGAATATTTTTGAGTTGTAGTTGAGGATGCAGAGGACAGGGAGAGATGGAAGTTGTTGACTCGCTGTGGCAACCCCTGAAAAACGGGATAAGCCGAAAGAAGAAGAAGAAAGTGGCAGAATATTTTTAAAGATTAGATCTGAAATGTGTGACGTGCGCCAGGATATGAAAAGCTTCCAAATCATAAAAAATGTTTGCACTATCCTAATAAATAGTACTATACACACAATCTTCCAGGATACAAAACCTGGATTTGTAAAAAGAAAAAAAAAGTGTATACAGGATGCCTCCTGTGGTCAGAGACAGACGTCAAGATAACTCTGAACGAAGGTTCTTAAATAATTCAGAAAACTAAATATTGCTTGGATAAAACCACAACTCTTGTTTACATGTGATGTGAAATCACTGTTTATTACTTCGTGGAGATCTAACACTGAAAGTTAATTTAATGTTGATTTTAACCACTGGAAAAAATAAAACATGTAGGTTAAGTCACAGATTTCCATAAACTGTTCTCCTCCTCTTTAATTGTCTTTGTTGTCATTTCCATGTCTGGCCTTAGGGCCTGTTCCATTTGTAAGTCGACTAATAGATTTAATCTACAGACATTATTGATTTGTTAGCTGGTCATAAGGGACAAAATAACAGAGAAATAGGATAAATGTGCATGATTAGCTCTTTAAATGATGATGCGCGCATTGAAGAGCTATAACAAGACAAGACAATATAGGGTCCGTAGGTTATGTATAATTATAGTCTATGAAATATACATATTAATAAAAGGTTATTATTTGCATGTAAACAAAAGAGAAAAAAAAACTTGTAAATGTCAAAATGTAAAAACAACTACATGCTGTCTAAATGCTTAGGACAAAAGAATACTGAAAGAATGCACCTTGTTCTGTATTCACTCCAATGGGTGGAGATCTATTGGGCTTTCTACCCAGCCAAAGGCATCTATGTTGACATGCCAAACACTAGCTTGTAGACAAAGATCCAGGTAATCTGTTTGTCCCTGTGTCTGTCAATGTCACTCATGTCTTTGTCTTCTGTGTCAGTTCTAACCCATCCTGATGATTTGGCACTGAGGTCACGACCTGGTGGAATTAAGTAATTTCCACAGACGTGGCTAATCTTCTTTACCTCTGGCTGTGATGAGATCAGTGAGAGTGTTAAATATTCCATTATTAGATGCCATTTGTTCACTGCTGCCACTTGTAATTTTTGTCCAGCTGAGATGTCTCCAGAGCTCCAGCTCGTGATCTGTGTGTCAGCCTATCACGGGCTTATTAAACATGAAGTTTTGACAGACAGAAAACATCAGAGCTCACTTTTTCGGAATCAGGCCGAAATGCTGTCTGTAGCTCACAGTTGGTTTGTATGCTTGTGTTTACAGTGCACCATGAAGGCAGCTTCAACACTCCATGACAGCCTCTTTCACCGTCTCCTCCTCAGCCCAATGCACTTTTTCGACACCACACCACTGGGTCGAATCCTGACCCGCTTCTCAAGAGACATGGATGAAGGTTAGGATGGGTTTTGTACCACTATATTGACTGGATGAAACGATGATGTTCTTTTTTTTGTCCCCTGATAAAATGTCCTTTTGAATTGTCAACAGTTTAAGTCATCACAATCTATTTTTTAAATTGATGGTAAAACATTATTTAGTCTATAACATTTTCTTGCACAGTGCTGACTTTCTTAGCTTTGGTCACTGAGTAAGTTCTCTGTCTGAAAACATAGCATTAGTGTTAGTCCAAATCATCATGTGACCTGGCGCAAAGGCAACAGTTGGTCTGGTCTGTTGGTCAGCTTCACAGGAACCTGAAACGTCTTCACCCCTAGAAAAAAGAGCAGTGTTGGGCAAGTTACTTGAAAAAAAAAAAACAAAAAACTAAATACTTGTTTTACTGCTTTAACAAGTAACTAGTTATGTTACTAAATTTTAAAAGTAACTAATAACGATTTACTTTACTTTTCATTGTTTTAAAAACACATTAAAAAGGTTTAGTGTTGTGTTCTGTAGCAACTATCAGAATGAAATGTAGTGGGACAACAAAAACAAAATAGATGTTTAGACATTTTGACAGGCCTCTTTATTGTAACCTCAACTTGCCACTTGCCGCTGTCTTGCTTGTGCGTGTGTGAGACTGTTTATTTCCCCATAAAACAAGAAGACCCGCCCAGGTCAGGTGAAAGCAGGTGTGGTGGGTAGTAT